>CM076678.1:51315241-51585241 GCA_038501925.1 Xenopus petersii | reverse complement strand
TTGTTTACTTTGAATTTTCTTGCAATTACAAGGGGGAAAAAAAGGAAATTAGCACAAAAGGAAATAATAAATTGTTAATCGGAATTTCTGATAATTCGATTCAGTGTTGAAAGAATTTGGGGTCAAGAATACTATGTGATACTTCAATGTGCTTTGAAGAATATCAACAATAATACACTTCTTGTTTGGATGCTAATTCTAACTGAATTTGAACCTAACTACTGAAACAGAGTTTGTTGAATTCATGTACAGGTATGGGATCGGTTATCTGGAAACCTGTTATTCAGAAAGCTCCGAATTACTGAAAGGTGGTCTTCCGTAGACTCCATTTTATAAAAATAATCCAAATTTTTGAAAATTATTCTGTTTTCTTTGTAATAAAACAGTACATTGTACTTGATCCAAACTAAGATATAATTAATCATTATTGGAAGCAGAAACAGTCTATTAGGTTTATTTAATGTTTAAATGATTTTCTAGTAGACTTAAAGTGATACTGATTCTAAAAAAAAAAAAAAAAAAATTAATTTTTATAACACGAATGTGCATTAAAAGTTACGTATAAGACATCCTGAATGTTTTTTGCAGAGAGGTTTGTTTAAAGTAATTGTTAGTTGAAGTCCATAAACCTGACTTGTTTTGCCAACCTGACTGTCCTGTCTCAGCCTGTCAGTTAAAATTTGGCAGCCCCCCTCAAAGGCGATCACAGGGAGTCAGCTAGGTAATGTAAAAGCATTGGGCAAATACTTTATAGCAAAATTATAAAAAGCATGCAAAGTAAATTTTATGGAAAAAGGTTCTATTTCTCATGTCAGTATCTCTTTAAGGTATGAAGATCCAAATTACAGAAATATCCATTATCTGGAATGCCCCAGGCCCTGAGCATCCTGGATAACAGGTCCCATTCCTGCTTTTATTTTAGTAGGCTGATGATGGCATTTGCAATAACAATATGGTTGCAACCTTATCTGAAACCTTTAAGAAGCATCTATTGGTCCCTAAATGCTTTTCCCACCATACATCAGCCTCTAGCGCAAGTAACCCAGAATCCCTTCCCATTACAGTCAATGCCCTATATGCCTAAATATATCATTTGTACCATTTGTCAATGCCTAATAAATAGTGGAATTATACCACTGAGAACCATATGTTGATTAACAGCAAGTTCAAACAGGATATTATTCCACAACTCTCACTCCAAATCAGGTTGGGGATTACAATTACAATAAGATGACTCACAGGCTCTGCTTCCAAACAACAGTAGTACAGAACCTTTTAATTTTGCTAAATTATAATTAAATTATTATAGATTAACAGGCATTAAGATAAATACATATAACTGTATTGGAAGCATTTTTATTACAAGAGATATTAAATGAATCAGGGAAGCATTTCAATTTTTTACAGTTTGGTGGCAAAGCAAAACATGAAAATAACCAAACTAACAAATGTCTTAAAGGACAATTATACTTATACAGGACTGATGTCCAGTTGCTTCAAGATAAGTGAATAACCAAAAAAGTATTGTTCTATATTATTTTTGTCACCTGAAAATACAAGAATATTTTGTTACACAAAGTGAGAAGGGCTAGTAATTCTGTCTTGAGGGTTAAAGGATCTTCTAGGTCACTGAATAGTGTGCCCATAAAGTGCCTATGGGGACGTTTCTACAGGTTGTTGTTGACTGAATTTTCCATCCTTTGCTTCAGGACACAGCAGGGAAGACGCACTTAACGTAAACTGTCTGTGGACTCAATAAACAAATGTTGAAAGTAAGTATATGATGAAAATCACTGTACCAAGGCAGAATATAATAAATTGGTGCCGGGATAATTTTAATCATGCTGTCACTTGTTATGTTTATCATGATCCACTCATTATTTTACATTCAATGGCAGGAGTCATTTTCCCTTAGAACTAATAGTAGCAGAGATCAAACAGCTTGTTGAGCTGTGGCCTTACAGTTTAGAAAGACATATTTAATGGGTAAACTAAATAAGTTATTCCTGGTGTATGAAATGTTTCAGGACATTGTAAAAGCATTGGGAACCACCTTTGCGAACTAAAAACAATTTATATTATTACATCAGAATTCAGCAACAGAAGGCTTGAGATCGAATAGCATGGTGTAAATTACCACTACATTTCCCTACGGCATTAAAAAGTGAGTTGTTTTCATTTGAACTTGATTGTATATCGCCATAGAAAACTGACCTTTTTTTTAACCTCATTTTATAAAAGGAAGTATAGGAAGACTCTTGGGTGGCTCATCCTGAATTGCTATTATGTATTGGCTTACTCCTTTTTCCCCTCCTTAATGCTTTCTGTCAGTTTAACTTAGCCCTCCGGCTGTTCTACAATATGTTGGGAAAAGTTTTGCTTTGCTGTACATACTCTTCATTCTAAACATATTGACTTTTCTTAACCTCTGCTTTGAAAAAACGTAAAAAAAATACTAAGCTAACTATGACTTCTGTTTCCAAAGTAATTCACTCGTAACAAGGGGCCCCTGTAAGTTACCTGAGCTTAATGACCACCGCACAATATACTACTGTTTGTCTGTTAAATGCAGTATTTTTTGCTAATATATATATATATATATATATATATATATATATATATATATATATATATATATATATATATATATATATATATATATGTCATTGTACAAGGCTGATTAGTAATTAATTCAAATTCTAATTACATGTTAGCTCAGAAACCAGTGCAATTAGCATCACATGAATTTGATTTTACTCAAAATTCAATTGGCGGGTCATTTTTTTGTAAAAAATTTAATATGTCAAACTTGAAAGAATTTAAACAACCCAAAAACTCGAAACAAAAACTCAAATGTCAGGAAGGCTACAAACATCTCTAAATTGGTCGCTGGACCTTTCCCATTGACAAAAAGGAATTCGGCAGGTTTTAGGTGGCGAATAGTCTAATTCAAATTCTTAAAGGGGCAGAGTAGAATAAATCTCGAAAATCTCATTTTTAAAAAAAAGCTTGAATCAAATTTGGATAATTTCCTAGTCGAATTTGACAGTTTTGACCACGTGTGTGATGGACGTTGATTATTAATATTTGGAAGACTTAACCAAGGTCTCTATTTACAGCAGTTACAACAGGGGTGTCCAAAAGGTAGATTGGGATCTACCAGTAGACTTTTAGCTAGTGATTAGTAGATCTCAAGACACTGTCAACATGCTCCCTCTCACAGCTTCTTTCCCTGTCTACACACTACTACACTTCTGTTCTCACTTCCTCTTCAAACATGCAACAAAACTTTATTAATGCATACTACTTTACATTCTCACTATAATTAACATTAATCGCCAACAAGCCACTTACATACTCCATATGCTTATACAGTGCCTTGCAAAAAGTCTTCACCCCCTTGGCATTTTTCATTTTTTGTTGCCTCACAACCTGGAATTAAAATGGATTGTTTGAGAGTTTGCACCATTTCATTTACAGAACACGTCTTTGAAGATTTTTTTTTTTTTTTATTGTGAAGCAAATAGGACAAAATAACAGAAATCTTCAGCGTGCACAACTGTTGACCTCCCTAAAGTCAGTACATTGTAGAGCCACCTTTTGTGGCAATTACAGCTGCAAGTCTGTAATGGTTGGCACCCTGAATCAAGAAACGATGCCAAGCACCCTGGTCTCGGCTCATGCTTCCGTCTGTAGCAGTAGCCTTTGGCTTCGGGAGGTACCCTCAGCTACTCAGATGCCACCAGGTCTTAAAACGAGAGATGCAAGGTGAGGGGTTCTAGACAAGCAGAGGGGCACAACTGTAAGGCAAGAGTCTTTGAGCTGAAGGTCACATTACAAAGCGTAAGACAAAATCGCAATCAGAACAGGCCGGGTCGGGGCAGGCAGAGAACAAAGGTAGTCAGGCAGGCAAGGGTCAAACCAGGAAGTCAATCAGAGGGATAAGGCAGAATCTGCGTCGGATATCAGGCAAGGGGTCAGGATACAGAAAGTAAAATCGTCAAGAACAGGCAGGAGTCACAATAGGTAGTCAATAACAGGTTTTTCAGAACCAGAATAGCAACAGCTAAGCACCTGGAACGAATCATATCACAGGCAAGGTCCAGTAATCAAAATAGGCTATTTATACTTTTAAATTTCACGCCAATTGCGCATTGGCGTCATGGCGTGGCGGTCCTCACAAAGTCGCTTTGGATGAGTCTCTATAAGCTTGCCACATCTTGCCCATTCCTCAAGGCAAAACTGCTCCAGCTCCTTCATGTTGGATGGTTTTCGTATGTGAACAGCAATCTTCAAGTCTGACCACAGATTCTAGATTGGATTGAGATCTGGACTTTGACTAGGCCATTCCAACACATTTAAATGTTTACCCTTAAACCACCCGAGTGTTGCTTTAGAAGTATGCTTCAGGTCATTGTCCTGCTGGAAGGTGAACCTCCATCCTAGTCGCAAATCACAGGCAGACTACCACAGGTTTTGCTCAACAATATCCCTGTATTTAACACCATCCATCTTTCCCTCGACTTGGACCAGCTTCCCAGTCCCTGCTGCTGAAAAACATCCCCACAGCATGATGCTGCCAGCACCATGTTTCACTGTGGCATGGGTGTTCTTGGGGTGATGTTATGTGTTGGGTTTGTGCCAAACATAGCTTTTTTCTTGGTGGCAGTTCAATTTCAGTCTCATCTGACCAGAGCACCTTCCTACATATATTTTGGGAGTCTCCCACATGCCTTTTGGCAAACTCAAAACATGCCTTCTTATTTTTACCTTTAAGTAATGGCTTTTTTTCTGGCCACTCTTCCATAAAGCCCAGCTCTATGGAATGTACGGTTTATTTTGGTCCTATGGACAGATACTCCAGTCTCTGCTGTGGAACTCCTTTGTTACCTTTGGTCTCTGTGCTGCCTCTCTGATTGCCCGGTCTGTGAGTTGTGGTGGGCGGCCCTCTCTTAGCAGGTTTGTTGTGGTACCATTGTTGTGATACCATGTCAGAAAAGGTGTGTTTATACTGACAGATCATGTGACACTTAGATTGCACACAGGTGGACTTCATTTCACTAATTATGTGACTTTTGAAGGCAGTTGGTTGCACCAGGATTTTTTAAGGGCTTCATGGCAAAGGGTCTGAATACTTATGCACATGCCAATTTTTTTTTAAATTATTTTTTATACATATTTTTCTCATTTCACTTCACCAGATTAGATGATTTCATGCAGATCCATCACATGAAATAAGATTAAGAAATATTTAAATCACAGGTTGGAATGTAAAAAAATAGGTAAAAAGCCAAGGGGGTGAATACTTTTGCAGGGCAATGGGAGTATCACTGCCAGCTGATCTCTCTTGTGGACCTGGAGTAGTTGCATGGCAAAAAATTAACATGCACATAACAGATGGGTAGAGCATGTTGATAGTAAAACACTCCCCTATGAGCTAAGGATACAGTACATATAACCAATCATTTTCATTAGATGAATAATTAGAAAAAATTAATTGTTGGGAGTAAGTGGTCTCCAAATAATGATGCACTGGTCAGTGCTAAAGCTGCATCACTGCATCATTAAATACTGAAACAAACTCTGAAGGATGGTTATCATCAACCATTTGCAGCAACAAGGAGAACCACATGAGAGAAAGCATTGTTTTTTCCCCTTCGGAGCATATGAAAAGCTACAGCTTTGGCACTAAGTTGCTTCAATATCATTGCTGTAGGTATAGATTCTATGATCCAGGGCCATAAATGGTTAATATCATAGTTATGTTGTTGCAATGTACACACATTTCCATTAAAAAGTTGAATTCAATACATTCTTCTCTGGTAGTAATGATAAGACACTCAGCTGAATTAGTTGTTAAATATTTGGGGTGTGGGTTTGCAAAACGTATAAATTCTAATACGTGCAAAGGAAAAACCTGCCGCCCAATGTTTGCAACTGGGCAAATTTTCTGATTTATGAGGTTTATTACATTCCATCGTATACTCACAATGATATTCATTCACTGCTTTTGCAGCTGGAATATGCAGAGTGATTACAAAGATGAGAGCGCAAGGGTACAGTTCTAAACCCAGCAAAGATTGCTTTGATTTTTCTGAATGTGTCCACATGTCACTTTCATTTAAAAATGTCACACTGCAAATCTTCACTCCTCTCTCAAAGCATTTGAACCATTTAAAAATGCAGCAGTCAGCAGTTCAGATGGGTGGTTTGATGAAAAGAACCCAGACATGTTAGTCTCACACATTCATGGATGTATTCGATTGATATCTGCTCATCCTGAACAAAGAAATCGTTGCTCTGTCACTTTTTCTTCCTGTTTGATGGAAGGTGATTATATTTCTCTTGTGCTGAAAATCTCTACATTCACATATAACTGCAAGTTACTGTATGTCTTGCCACACCCACATATACTATAAACTCATAAAAAGGTTTAAAACATGTGTCCCCTTTGAGTATAAGTACTGTCCTTATTTTAATTTTACAGTAGGTTATAGTATGTAAGTGTTTCTATTTTAGAATTTAATTCAAGGCTATTTCTTTTTCATTATCTGATTCCAGTTTCAGGTTCACTGGGATAAATTCTGTCTTCCAATATTGCTTTTAGATGGCATCCAAATTCTCTAATTTAAGTCCACTGTACTTTGCTAGCAAAACTGTAGGAGAACAGTTACCTTCCCATTCTAGGTGGCTTATACATTGGCACTGACATAAAAGTACAGTTATGGGATCCGTTATTCAGAAAACTGCGAATTACGAGATATATATCAAATCTATATTTGTATTACATTTTTAAAAAGGAAATACATTTTTTCTGTAATAATAAAACAGTAGCATTTGTATTTAATTAACTGTTATTGGAGGCAAAACATTTCTATTGGTTTTAATTCATTCTTAAATGATTAAGATATGGAGATTCAAATTACAGAAAGACCCATTATCTGGGAAACCCCAAGTCCCGAGTACTCTGTATAACAGATCCCATATTCCAGTGTTCCAGCACCATAGATTATATGCTTTTAGGTTTCTTATTGATACATGCCACACTAACCAAATCTTCCTGCAATCATACCAGTTTTCAGTCCAAGTTGAGCATTTAATTAGCGGAGGCATTGTCTTAAGTTGACATACATATGTACCGATAAAATTGCAAGATATGGATTTCTGGTATGTGCATGCCAACTAATATCCATGTATAAGCCATTGTATTTATTTTGACTGATGCACTCTTCTTTGTAATAAGACAATTATTTCTGATCAAAGGTACTCCAGATTAAAACCAAGTGTATAGAGAAGCAAGAGTACGGGTTTCTTTCAATATTTAAGTTTTAGTAGAGTGTTGCATGTTACTCACAATTATGGAAACATCCATGTATTTTTTTTTTTAATAAAGATCCCATTCCTGTATACCAGTTTCTGCAAATTATTATTTTTCAGCAGAGAATTAGAAGAAAAGGTTACAGTACATAGTCAGCAATAAATATATATATATATATTTTTATTATTATTATTATTAACATTTATTTATATAGCGACATCATATTTCGCAGCGCTGTAAAGTAAATGTGTTTTAACAACTAAATCACATTAATTACATGCATAAAACATGGAGTTACATATATCACAACCAATACTGGTACAAGAGGTGAGAAAGGCCCTGTACAAAAGTGCTTACAATCTAAAGGGAAGGGAATAAGACACAAGGTGTGGGAGTGGGCAGGATCAGAATTGAGTGAGAGTTATAGTACTGTAAGTGGTACTGTATGTGCATTAGGTAGTTAAGCAGAGTGAGGGTAGGCTTCTCTAAAGAAGTGTGTTTTAAGAGATCTTTTGAAAGCAGAAAGGTTGGGAGATAGTCGGACAGATCGTGGGAGAGAATTCCAGAGGAGGGGTGCAGCCCTTGCAAAGTCTTGAATGCGAGCAGGTAATGAGAGAAGAATTGAGGAGCACGTCAGTAGAGGAGCGTAGTAAGTGTTTGGGTGAGTATATAGAGATGAGTTCAGAGATGTAGGGGGCGGCAGAGTTTTGAAGTGCTTTGAATGTCAGGGTCATTCATTTTAATTTTATTCTGAAAGGTAGCGGAAGCCAGTTTAGGGATTGGCAGAGTGGCATGGCAGAGGAGGAGCGGTTGCTGAGGTTTAGAAGCCTCACGGCATTGTTCATTATGGACTGGAGAGGTGACAGTCTCTGGAGGGTAAGGCCAATTAAAAGAGTTACAGTAGTCTAGACGTGATATGACAAGAGAGTGAATAAGAATTTTGGCAGCATCTTGTCTGATAAATGATCGTATTTTGGATATGTTCCCTAGGTGGAAGTAAAATGATTTAATAAGTGATTGGATATGAGGAGTGAAGGACAGGGCAGAATCTAGGATAACCCCAAGGCACCGGGCCTGGGGAGATGGGGTGATAGTGGAATTGTTAGCTATGATGGATACTTCCGGGATGTTAATGGTGTTAGTTGGAGTAAAGAGAACCATTTCTGTTTTAGAGAGGTTTAATTTAAGGTAGTGTTGCGAGACAGCAGACAGGCAGGAGGAGGAGACCCGAATTAGGAGTTCTGGGTTGAGATCTGGAGAGGAGAGATAGATCTAAGTATCTTCAGCATAGAGGTGGTACTGGAAACCATATGAGTTGATTAGTTTGCCGAGGGAGGAAGTATAGAGGGTAAATAATAAGGGGCCCATGACAGAGCCTTGAGGAACCCCAACAGAAAGAGGAAAGGAAGAAGATGCTACTCCATTGTAGGAGACACTGAAGGAATGATTAGTAAGGTAAGAAGATAACCAGGACAGGGCCGTGCCACGGGACTGGAGAAGAAGAGGATGGTCCACAGAGTCAAATGCAGCGGAGCGATCAAGCAGTATTAGTAGTGAAGTGATTGTTGGCTTTAGCTGTTAAAAGGTCATTAGTTAGTCGGGTTAGGGCAGTTTCCGTAGAGTGTTGCGGAGCAGGTTGTCAGAGGAATGAGATTAGTCGGTTGTACACTAGGCGCTCAAGTAGTTTAGAGATGAAAGGTAGCTGAGAGATGGGCCGGAGGTTATCAAGATTGGAGAATCAAGAGAGGGTTTGGGAATGACAAGAGCATGTTTTAGTTGAGAAGGAAAGATTCCCGTTGAGAGCGAGAGATTAAATAGATGAGTTAAGGCTTTGATTAGACGGGGATTGTCATTGTGGAGAAGTTCTGAAGAATAGGATCAAGCAGGCAGGGGGTGTGGTGAGAGGAAGCCAACAGTTTTGAGAATTCATCATCAGTGATAGGGGTGAAGGAGCACAGGAGAGACTGGGGAGTGTGGAGGGAGGGTGATGGAACTCTAGGGGGGTTGAGTAGTGTAATGTCCCTTCTGATAGTGTCAATTTTGTTTTTGAAATTCTCGCCCATATCTTGAGAAGAGACAGATGAGCATGGAGGGGGTGGAGAAGGGGAAAGAAGAGTCTTAAAAGTGGAGAAAAGTTGTGCCGGTCCAAAGTGCAAAAATAGATATAAAAATCTGATATCAAGGAATGAAGAGCTCTGATTGTGACTGCCGAAACTGCATACAGAAAGAGAAGCACATTGTTTAGGCATCCCCTTGGGTGATCTTTCCTTGCAAATCATTCAAGAGGCACAATGAAGGTGCTCCAGGGTATGCAAGGCTATCTGGAGAGCAGGACTCCCTTTGTCTGCAAGTGCTGAACTCTGCCCTTGTGCTGGACAGCATAGAGTGCAATACATTGGGTACAGTATAGGTGCTTAGTGTATGGGAGTGTGTGTGGTCTGATTTTATTATGATGCAGATGGGTTGATGTAATAAGCAGTTTGCTACTTGTCTAATATGCCATAGCAACCAGTAGAAATAGTTTACCATTGAGTTGTTTGACAACACACATTTGACTGGTTGCTATGGGCAGTCTTTATCCCATTTTTCTTGTTATTCTCCTTGTTAAGTAGTTATCTGTGAAATTAAAAGTTAGTAATAGCTCCTGAGATAGATGATAGATAGTAAAGAATAAATAAAACACATAATTTCCAATTAAATTATCATTTCCCCTTCATCTAGAGCTAAACTTGAATTAAAAAAATAAAGCTTAAAAACTTTTAGACCTAAATTAATATTCCCTTTAATTCTCTTGGTTTCCGAGATCTTGGCACAAAACAATAAGCTGCTCTCTCCTTGGGCATTGAAAGGTTGAGACTGGTAGAATGACCTCTATTTTAGTGAATAGGTAGGACTCCCTATTGTGTCAGAAAATCAGTAAATTGACTGCATTCTCACATAACAAATGGAGATCATAAGTCTATGTTCAATAGTATATAACAGGGAAAATAACAACACTCTAAAGCATTTAACCTTTTTTCTTTCTGTTGACCTGATTCACACACAGTGTAAACATGTTTTCCAGGGTCTGAACTACTTTCTGGGGGGTAATAAAGAAAACGAGACAGAGAACGGGAATTTTTTATTTAATTGATGACATATAAAGATAACATATACGTTTATAATTATATCTGTGCAAATGATTAACACCTTCCAGAATTCACCTTTATGTGAAAATTAGGAACATTCACATGCACATTTTGGGTAAAAATGAAGTGATACTGATGCACTTACACATTATAGTCACAAGTAACAAGTAACTAACCAGCACAAAAGAGGTTGTAGATGTAATAGAAGAAGGGAATATTTTTTAGGATGTTAGTGTAGTATGGCAAGGTAATGAAAAGGTAGGTTGCATATTTAGGGGTGTGTGCCTAGGGCACAATGGTGGGGATGTTAGGACCTTACAATGGTGGCAGAGGAGATAGAATCTGGTGCTGATGGTTGTTGAGTAGGGTGGTGAAAGGCTCAGGGGAGAGTAGACTAGTTGGGGGGGGGGGTGATGCCAAGGCCTTGTCTTGGATGCCCTTATGTGTTAGCCTGGCTCTGGTAAATAAAATATTTGGAAGAAACCAACCAAAGTAGGGTGTAGTAGAGAACACCACATTAAAATGTAATTTCATGACATTGAAATACAAGATTTATTGTCACTTTTTGTGCTTACACAGATGAATATTATTTGCTGATACTCCAATGCAAAGATGAAATGGGGTTAAATATGAAAATATGAAAATTTAAATGGGGTAATTTAATACATTTCATAGGTCTACAGGATAGGTCACCCATAGCAACCAATTAGCAGGTAGCAAGGTCGGAGTAGTGCATTTGGGGCCCACCGGGTTCCAAACTTCAGGGGCCCCAAGCACATGCTCTAAATTCAACAGACACCGAGCATGGGTGAAATCTGGAAGGCATTGTGCATGCGCAAAATCCGGAGCTCCGCACATTTGTTTGTTCAAGTTCAAATGGATTGGGGAGAGCGTCTGGGCTGGCGGGGGCCAACGAGGGCTGGGGCCCACCAGGTTTTTTCCCGGTGTCCCACCGGCCCAGTCCGACCCTGGCAGGTAGCCAAAGCTGACTGCCTGTTTAAAAGCAAGCATCTCATTGGTTGCATTGAAAATACACTTGGGCAAATGTTGTTCTGTTTATGCAGTGTCGGACTGGCCCACAGGGATACCAGGAAAAGTCCTGGGGGGCCAAGGTGTCAATGGGCCCTCATGCTGGTAAATATTTGGCCTTCTTCATGTCCATTCCCGATTTCTATGAGAACAAATAGGCTAAATAGATGGAAAAATAGAGTATAGTATGTAAAGAAAAGAGACTATGGGAATAGAGGTTGAGTGAAGAGAGCAAGAAAAATATTACTAAGAGTGGGCCCCTGGTCTAAGATTAATTGGTGAGCCCCTGGTCAAAGGTTTTTGGGTGGGCCCCTGGTGTCCCAGTCCGACACTGTTTATGACATAAGGAGAAATGAAGCTTAAGATGTCGATACAGCTGGCAATTTCTTATTTATTTGCTTCTGTACAGCAATAGTAACATGCAGGGCTGTAGGGCTCACATTTTAAAGAATATTTAAAATAAAATTGTTTCAAATGTCATTATATACTCTGTACACATTAAAGGAAAACTATACCCCCCAAACAATGTAGGTCTCTATAAAAAATATTGCATAAAACAGTTCATATGTAAAACCCTGTTTCATGTAAATAAACCATTTTCATAATAATATACTCTTCTAGTAGTATGTGCCATTGGGTAATCATAAATAGAAAATTGCCATTTTAAAATCCCCTGGGATCGTACGATTCACTATGCACACAAACAAACCAAACAAACTATACTTGTTAGGTCACACGAGCGAATTAACAGAGTTCTGTCTTTTGCTTCAACACTTCCTGTTACAGTTAGAGTTGTAGTATTTCTGGTCAGGTGATCTCTGAGGCAGAACACAGTCCATCACAAAATGGTGGTTCAAAGCAAAAGATGAAAAAGAGCAATATTTACTTAAATATAACTAGTTTTATAAGATTATTTTAATATGCCACTTAATATGATATAAAATCTGTTGCTTAAGTATTCATTTTGGGGGTATAGTTTTCCTTTAAATCAGAAAAATCATTGTAATGCAAAACAGGACTCTTACTGCAAAAAATGCTATATTTGTTCATTACTGGACAGTGATTTGTGGTTATAAATGCTTCATACAATGTGGCAACTGGTTCTTTAAGATGATTTGTATGTTTCTTAACTGCTACATATTTCTCTGAATGGAGGGGGGCAGTGAAGTCAGAATTAGGGACTGATTCCAGAAACAATGTAACCATGGAGAAGAAGTTATTGGTGGATAAGGAGCACACCTTGCTCATGGCACACAATTACACGGGTGTTACTGTCAGATGCTTCTGTCAAGCCGGATCATCTGTATGTTAATATGTAAGGAAGACTTTGGCACTAAGAAACAGGGGCTAGGAATGCATTGTGTCTGAAATTAATGCCTATAATTAAAAGCATTAATATGCCTGTGATATATGTAACTGAAACGGCATAAGTGTATTAGTGTCACATTATTTATATTCACCTTGAGAAGCATTCATAAATATGAAATGCATATTTTTTTTGGCATGCGGCTTCTGTTTTCGGAGTCAACTCGACCATGTCAGCAGCCGGGTAATCAAGCGCATTCTAACTATTGTTATGGATGCAAGATTCTGCTGATAACAAAACAAAAGGCTTTCACAGCTCAGCAGACTTTCAGTAAGAGTAAGATTTGATTTTCTAATTGTGTGGCTGCGAGAATCTTGAATTCCTTGCCTGGAATTTACATTCTTATGTGTTATCGTTTGCTCTAGGCCTCTGTAATACAATTAGATTGATTCTTATAAACGCTCTACTGGAATCAACGTCAGAATTTCTAGATACTAAACAACTTTTAACTATAATTCAGTCGAAGTCATAGGGACAAGCAATCCCTCGAGGGGAAAATAGATGCATTAAATCAGCATATTAAACTAACAGGATTTTGACAATGTAGATCTATGTATGGTATAGAGTTTGAGAAACAGATGTGTTCCAAAAATAACTACACCACACTGAAGTCTGTTAATGTTAATATAGCATTAGTTTCTCGTACTGTTTTGACTATAGATATCAGAGGCTTTCCGGTTACAGCTTGCCCCAATTGCCCTTATATTAATGCTGTAGGAGTGAAGAAGTGAAGAAAAATTAATAATCTGAGGAACCAATGATGAATTAAAGGATTAAGCAACTTTTACAATTTTCATAATTTGGGAATTTTGGCCCAGGTAAATAAAAATCAGTCAGAATCAGAATTCAGCAACTAAAAAAATTATTTTGCTAACGCCTTACTCCCAATTTGCTTTTATACACTTGTAGAGGTGCTGCCTGGCTCTAGCATAAGGGTAAATATAGATTTAAGAGAGCCCCCAACCCACCCATCCTCCTTTTTTTGCATATTTAGTGAAATGCCAGGTTTATTTTGTTTATATTATATATTAATAACTGAATGTGGATGTTTTTCTGCATGCACTGTTATATTGTGATTTTCGGTACTGTTATACAATATAAACCTGAGAGTCTGCATTGTATGGGTTGGGGGTCATCCTCTCTGTAGGGAGAGGCAGCCTAATCCTCAGTGGTGGATATAATGACATTGTGCCGATCTCAAGTCTTCAGCGAGGAACAGCAGAACAGCAGAGCATAGTAATATTTTATGGAATTCTGGCTTTAGAATATTGCTTTGGGGTAAGACTGGTAAGTTCCTATTTATTTGATAAAATGTCAATAAATGCTGTCACCATTATACCCCATTTCTGTTTCCTGGTGTTTCATTAAGATATGTATATATGTAATAATGTACACACACACATATATAGTATATAAGTAATTCAATCAACTGGGCAACTGTTTCTAGGTTTGCTGCCCTTTGCTGAGGTGCCTCTCCCCATGCTTACCTAGGGTTCACAAGGAAAGGAAAGGGGGTGGCAGTGATCACTACTTTAGAGAGCACAATTTACTCTCTACAAAGAATATCTGAAATTACAGTTAAAATTTCATGGGTGCTTATTTACCAAGCCTGTATCCGGCAAGGTTTCTACTTTCCTCATGGCAGAAGTGGCACTGCTGCTGGGAGCCTTATTGTATTCTCCAGTTATTCTTTTTTTTCATGAACCTGCACCTACATTTTTAAATAATGGCAAAATCAAGAAAAACTTTGCCAAAATAGAATACAAAAACACAAAGGGGCAGATTTACTAAAGGGTGAAGTGACCATTGCTAGCAAACATTCAAAATAAATCCCAATTTACTAGCAGTCATAGAGGACAATTCGCTAGCAAAATAGACTGTCGCTAGAGGAAGAGATTGTTGCTAAAGCAGTTTCACGCCCTATCGCCAGGCAAATTTTCAGGCAAATGCTTTGTCAGTTATTACCACAGGTGTGTGGTTAGCAGGTTGGAGCCTATATGCTGTGTAACCAAGGCTTGATGAAAATGCAGAGTCCTATGATTGAACTTGAACAATAGGATCTTGTAGGTTTAGAAAGGAAAAAGAGGAGAAAATGGTGGTGCAATGGTAGTGGTGGGTTCTATATTGGATTCTGTTCAAAGGACTGTCCACACTGTGTCTGAATGTTATCATGGTTTCCACTTACAGTCCAAACATACTAGTAAGGTAATTGCTTCTATTATAGTGCTGCTTAATGTATTGATGCTGTATTAATTAAGGGGCTAATAGTGAGGTATGCCACCTGTTTCCACAATTAAACAACCCATATCTAAGTGTGTTTGGCTTAGTTATGACTCAAGGTGATACTGAAAAAATATAAAAAATATCAATAGAACATTAATAGGCTTCAGATCATTCCTAAGAGACACCAGCGCAATTTATTACTAGTTCACTTCACAGTAGTGCAAAATGTATATAAATTATGGTCATGAAAAAAAATGATGGCAAGAAAATACATTATGGGACAAAAAGAGAAGACATTCTGAAAATGAAAGTAGAAGCATACAGTCCTCATAGAAACCCCTAAAGGAAATGGCACATGTAATCAAATTTGTATTGATGCTACCCTAGATAAACAATAATATATCAAGAGCTGAAATATCCACATGTGGATTTATCAATTGGCTAGGACTTTGTAAATTATTTTCTGCATGGATATAGATTACTATCATTACCAACGGGGACCTGGAGGATGAAAGAAACAATTGATCAGAAAGATGTATGTCATGTGCAAAAAGGAAACATCTATAAAAAAATAAAATTGAGCTAAATTGGTGGCTTTACTTTAGACTAAAGAAGACAATAGTTAATTCATATTGAGAGTTGGAGATCTAGCCTGTGGCTGTATTTTCAAGGACAATAAGCTACCCAAGACTTTCCTTGATATAATGCAAATGGTCATGATGAAGATGGTGAGATTGTAGAATGCACTGCTGGGTGTGGACAGGGGCTTGGATGACTTTACGGATAAACATATGGTCCCACCAATTTATAATGTATTTCAATGGGAGCATATCCCTGATTTTAAGTAATGTTTTCCCAGACTTTACATTAAAATTGTGTCCCGATGTGTCCTCTATGCATGTTATTATTCATGAAATAAAGAGGTTTAAAATACTAACCAGATGTACATTTTTGCCATGGTTCTGCCTGTAAATGGCCAATTCATAGTACAGTAGTGGACCAATCACTTATTGCTTTAGGTTGTGTATGTGACTAACAGAAAGGCCTTGCACATGCCCCGCATAGTGTAACTAACACTGCAATGCATAACTTGTTATTAACACAGTAAAACGGACTCCTGTGCTTTTATCCTTTAAGTACTTGAAGAAATGTTACTTTAACATTTCCCTGATTTTACATTCTACCTGATTTTACATGTTAGACACAGATGAATATACGCTTGGATGCAAGTAAATGTTACATGATTAAGGTACATGATTAATTATAAATTGGTTTAGATCAGGGCTGCCAAACTGGTGAAAAGGGGAGCAGTGTCCATCACTTGTGCAGCTAATTATGGCATTGTCTCATTCTATAGTCTGTTCAATCTTTATCTTCACAAAAGAGGTTTCTGGGGATACAAAAGAGTAAAGAGGGGGAAAGAGAAGAGAATGGGAAATGAGACGATAAAGGGGGTAGGTTGGTGCAGAATGGGTAGGGAAGAAAAGACCATGATGATAAATCTAAAGGATTCAAAAAATAAAAAAGGTGAAATGGGGCTTTTATGGACCTATGACAAGGTAGTTATGTTCCATTTATAAAGCTTGATTGAATTATTTGTAGGTTCACATATATTAACTTAAATGCCAATTTAAATGCTACATGTTGCCAGAAGTGCAGCGAAGCATTGATAAATGAATATGTCCCGTCCGTCCGCCAAAAAATTTGCAAAACTTTTTCTGCGCTTGACAATTTGTTTTGTTTCGCTTAATTTTTGTTGCAAACTGCATTCGATTATATGGCCCTTTTTTCATGGTCCCTGCTTTGGGAGGGCAAAGACAAAATTTTCGCTCAGTATACTGCTACACACATGCCCTACATTCTCTATGCTACCGCTGTTTTTTCAATAGAAAAAGAGGCTCCCATGTTGCCAAAACCGTAAAAATGCCTGTGAATTTTGACATTACCTCTGGTCGACTGGTAATTATATCTACTACTACACTATAACTAACATCTAATAATACATCTGACCACCAATAGATAATATTTGGGTGTTTTGTATCCCACAGTCAAATGAATAAAATATATACTTATACTGTAACAGTGAGACAGCTCAGATCCTATTGCGGAAGGAGGGGGTAAGGATAAAATGACATATGCATTTTTGTCGCAAAAAGCTGCAGGGTGAATTCTTTAGGCAGTTTCACAAAAATTTTCGCCAGGGGCAAAACACTGTTCATGGCAAAAAATTTTCCTCATCACTACAGGGAAGCTCTTCATGTGAGCATCATTCGGAAATATGCAGTTGAAGAACTCAACATTCATAAGGGCATACCAGAGGAAGTCCACATAAAGCCCACGTCCTGTTACTCTTGTATGCTGTGTTGCCATTTGCTGCCAGATCTTCATACAAAGGCAAGACTCTTTGGACTCTTACCCCCATATGTAATAAAAGGCACAACATTTGCCCAGGAGCAGTAACCAAGAGCAACCAATAAGATGCTGCATTTTAAATAGGTGACCAGTAAATGCTACCTGCTGATTAGTTGCTATAGGTGATAAGAAGTGAAGCAAACTTTGCTCCTGGTATTACATATCCCCCAAAGTGTTATGCCTGTGAATGGCTCAAGGATGGTAAGTTGCAATGCACACCAGATTTCATACACATTGGATCTGTTCTATTCAAACCAACATTGTTGGTAGGTTAACTCATACATAAATGACCCCAAAGTTAGCAATGTATTGTGCTATTAACTACTGTATGAACTACTTGTTCTGTGTTTGCTGATTGTACGTAACTGTGCAGAACTATAGGTTATTTGCAGGAAAGGGGAAAACATTTTTGACTTCCTTGTTTTGTGGAAAAAAAGTCATGTGATCTCCCTCTCCACCCCTAATAAGGTTTCAGCTGAATCCCAAACTAAATCCTGCATTTGGTGCATCCCTAGTTCTATTAATATACTAAATTGAACTGTTTGGTGGCCTCTTTAACTGAGAAGAATTTGAGGGTTATTATAGATATAACATATTTTGCAAATCTAGGCAATGCCCAGTCCCAAAGACGATTAGATTATCATGACAATTAAATGAGTTTGAAAAGGGCCAGAGATGTGACACTGCTAAAAGGGATGGAGCAATTAGACTACAAGGAAAGAAAGGGCACTTGCACAAGGGCATGTTAAATTTTAAAAAATGCATTAGAGGACTTTATAGACGGATAGCGAGAGCCCTTCTTTTGCAAATGGAAAATATCAAAGAAAAGAGGGCCCAAATCAACTTAAAGGAGAAACTAAACCCTAAAAATGAATATGGCTAAAAATGCCACATTTTATATACTGAATTCATTGCACCAGCTAAAACTTTCAGCTTCTCAATAGCAGCAATGGGATAGCATCTTGGAGCAACACTCATATATATATATATATATATATATATATATATATATATATATATATATATATATATATATATATATATATATATATATATATATATATATATGTATCTTGTTACATAGTTACATAGTTAAATTGGGTTGAAAAAAGACAAAGCCCATCAAGTTCAACCCCTCCAAATGAAAAACCAGCATCCATACACACACACCTCCCTACTTTTAATTAAATTCTATATACCCATACCTATACTAACTATAGAGCTTAGTATCACAATAGCCTTTGATATTATGTCTGTCCAAAAAATCATCCAAGCCATTCTTAAAGGCATTAACTGAATCAGCCATCACAACATCACCCGGCAGTGCATTCCACAACCTCACTGTCCTGACTGTGAAGAACCCCCTACGTCGCTTCAAATGAAAGTTCTTTTCTTCTAGTCTAAAGGGGTGGCCTCTGGTACGGTGATCCACTTTATGGGTAAAAAGGTCCCCTGCTATTTCCCTATAATGTCCTCTAATGTACTTGTAAAGTATAATCATGTCCCCTCTCAAGCGCCTTTTTTCCCAGAGAAAACAACCCCAACCTTGACAGTCTACCCTCATAATTTGTCTTTCACACCTCTAACCAATTTAGTTGCACATCTCTGCACTCTCTACAGCTCATTTATATCCCTCTTAAGGACTGGTGCATCTGTCCCTAAACTCAGCTCAGTAACTGACAGCAACACAGAGCATGTATAGTGAATTTGCAGATTAGGAGCTACTGGGACATCTTTAGAGGCACCTATTTCCCTGCTAAAAGGCTGTGTTTGCCTTGGGCTGGTACAAAAGCCCAAAGCATAATGAGCAAAATATCTAATTTACTGCTTAGTTAGACTTTAGATGTCCTTTAAAGAACAGAATTTTTACCTGAAACAATGCAAATAATACTTTATAGTGAATTGTGGCTGTGGAATATTGTGATGGTAGATTCTCCTTATGCAAAAAGGTTTATACAGGATTAGGGGTTAGCGCCATGTTGTAGCTCCCACCCTTTCCAGCTATCCCATTGGTGGCTAAAAAAAGAGCAACTGTTTTGGAGTGTTACCTTTGAAAGCAATTTGAAGATAACTTTGTGTAAAATCTTAACGAATCACAAGAAAGTGAGTGTAGGAATGGCCAGACCAGGCATGACTGATGTAATTGGCCATCGTGAATATACTGCAATGTATGGACAAACATATATTTTGTTTTGTTTAAAGGGGAGGGCATGTTTTATTAACTTAATGCAAAAGATGTCTTAATGTTCTATATATATATATATATATATATTCATAGATTCCGGATGCACACAAGGATTTTTAGAAAAGTAAAAACTTAACTTTTATTTAATGTATAATTAAAAGAAAACAGGCCTATATATATATATATATATATATATATATATATATATATATATATATATATATATATAATGGGTGAGTGCAGTGAACCGCTTGTCTTTGTATAGATTCTCCTAATACAGGTATGGGACCTGTTATCCAGAATGCTCGGGACCTGGGGTTTTCCGCATAACGGATCTTTCAGTAATTTGGATCTTCATAGCTTAAGTCCATTAGAAAAGCATGTAAACATTAAATAAACCCAAAAAGCTGGTTTTGCTTCCAATAAGAATTCATTATATCTTAGTTTGTATCAAGTACAAGGTACTGTTTTATTATTACAGTGAAAAGGAAAACATTTTTAAAAATTTTGAATATTTTATAAGAGTCTATGGGAGACGGTTATTCTGTAATTTGGAGCATTCTGGATAACGGGTCCCATACCTGTACCTCAAATAGAAGATGCTTTACAATGTGTTTGGCAAAATTACAGTCTCTTATGACACCGTTTGTATTAACTGTGACATAAAGTGAATGATGCAGCTTAACATGAATCTAAATCTCATGTGCTGAAGGATTGGTTGTAAGAGTTTTTACCTTAGCTAACCCCATTTGTTTTACCAACAATATTTTTATGTGCTTCATATAATTTGTCAAATTTCTACAGGTTTACAGAAAAGCACTTGTTTCTGGAAGGTAAATTATTGTGGGCCCCCACACATTGCCTCCGGAAAATACACATTGTAATGCTGATAAAATGTCTTTTGAAATGCTATAATATCACAAATAAAGGACAAACCAAAAGCATTCGATCACACATGTGGGAAATATAATACATTCCGGTAAAAATCTAATCAAGATTACTTAACTGCCATACACTTAAAAGCAAAAATGCACAGATTGGTGCAAAGATGCTTTAGCACGTCAGTAGATACAAAGTGTTTCAATAACAATGAAGGTGTAAATAAAGCTTCATTATAAAAAGCATATTTACCGAGAGGAAAGTGTAAGAATGCAATGTGAATAATTAAATCTCACCTTCTTTGGTATGGTAAATTTAATTTTACAGTATTTGATATTGTAGAGTAAACTTTTCAGTAAACTGTTATTCTTAAGCTCCCACCCATTGACTTTATGGTTGAAGCACCATTTTTGCATTTCAACATTTAACTTTTCTCCTCCCTTAGCTCATAACAAGGTTATAGACATACACATTTGGTCTTAAAAGTTGCATTGTTATAATATTAGGGATATCTGTCAAGGAACCATGGTCCACTAGTATGTTCCTGGTCACTTAAAAGGGTGTAAAGTAAAGACCAAGTAGGAAGCCAATTGGGAAGGTGTTTGCAATATTGCAATAAAAAAAGATGTAAATAAAGATTCATTATAAAAAAAAATAATATTTACTAATAGGACATTGTAAGGGATGTGCTCTGAAAAATTAGATCTCACCTTCTTGGTGTGGAAAATTAAACTCTACAATATGTGATACTGTAGAGTCAATTCAGCTGCCAAAATTCTTATTCACTCTCACATCTAGACTACTGTAACTATTTTAATTGGCCTTCCCCACCCAAGACTGTCACTTCTCCAGTCCATAATGAACACTGCCCGCGAGGCTTATACACATCAGCGACCGCTCCTCCTCTGCCATGCCATTCTGCCGGTCCCTGCATTGGCTTCCACTACTCTTCAGAATTAAATTCAAATTAATGACCCTGACATTCAAAGCACTTCATAACTCTGTCCCACCCTACATCTCTAAACTCATCTCTATATACTCACCAAACCGCTTACTACGCTCCTCTACTGACCTGCTACTCAACTCTTCTCTCATTACCTCCTCACATGCTCACATTCATGACTTTGCAAGGGCTGCACCCCTCCTCTGGAATTCTCTGTCAGGCTTTCTCCCAACCTTTCTGCTTTCAAGAAATCTCTTAAAATGCACTTATTTAGAGAAGCCTACCGTCACTCTTAACTACCAAATGCAATACCACATACAGTACCACATTTCTCACCCACTTAATTCTGATCTTGCCCACTCTCATACCTTGTGTATTATTCCCTTCCCATTAGATTGTAAGCTCTTTCTGCACAGGGCCTTATTCACCTTTTGTACCGGTATTGATTGTGATGTATTTAACTCCATATGTTCTATGCATGTAATTCATGTGATTTAGTTGTATAAACACATTTACTTTACAGCACTATGAAATATGTTGGCGCTATATAAATACATAATAATAATAATAATAATAATAATAATAACAGTACACTGCTATTCTTAAACTCCCAGACAGTATCAAAAGATGTTAGGAATTAGACCAGCGGTTTTTAGACTTTATGGTTTAATCATTTTTCAGATTTAACATTTGACTATTCTCTTCCCATAGTTCATAAAAGATTATAGACATAAAAAGGTCTCAAAGGCTACTTTTGTTATTATTTCAGGGGTATTGGTCAGGAAATCATGCACCATCAGGATGTCCCTTGTCCCTTAAAGGGGTTTAAAGTGAAGACCAAGTAGGACACCATATAGGAAACAAGCAACATATGTGCTAGCCAAACAGTAACAACTTTGTTAGCTCACAGGCAGGTGTAAGGTCAGGCAAATAGTAGACATTGGCACAGGTAGCCATGCAAGACCATAAACACACTATATTGCAGCACTGGCAAGGCTATTAAGGCAAGGCAGGGCACTGCCTCAGTGATAATGTCATGAAGCTACCCTGCTGGGGACAAAGATTTAGGTACAGGGGAAGCCAGCACTGGGTCAGGCAGCAGTGAAGCTGGTACTGAGTCAGGTAGCAAGGGTGCTGGCACGGGATCAGCATGCTGGATTAAAGCTGGCACGGGATCAGCATGCTGGATTAAAGCTGGCACAGGATGAGCAGGCTGGATGGAAGTTGGGGGTGGAGCAGCAAGTTTGAGGAAAGTCAGTCCTGGAACAAAAGGCAGGGAAGCCAGAAATGGAACAAAAGGCTGGAAGAGGCGTCACTGTAACAACAGGCTGGGAGAGGCGTCATTGGAACAACAGGGTGGGAGAGGCATTACTGGAACATAGGCAGGCTGATGGGACCTAAGAGACAAGGGTTGCTGGCCTTTAAAATGTCACAAAGGTTTCTCAAAACATAACCATGCATGAAATCACAGCCTAGAAAATTTTCCCTAAGGGGCATTCACAGTTCTTACTGTCAGGAAACCAGGGTCCATTATGGGTGACCTTATCTATATCTACAGCTGGTGGAATATTATTTATATTAGGTATACACCTCTATCATTTATTTACATAGATCTGGAAGAAAAAAAAAAAAAGAGTTATATTCTCAATATTGTTAGCTTACAATGGTAATTGGTTATTGGTACAAGGTCACTACCTCTCAGTTACAGGCCACATCTTTTTTTGACAACAGGGAAACCACAGCTTTTATGAAGAAATCGATATACATTTTGTCAGGGTCTGATATTTATCCCTTACCATCCAGGTGTGAACTCATCAGTGTGAATATGTTCCCTCAGTAGATTTTGGGTGCTGAAAACTCGGCTTATACTCGAGTATATACGGTACATTTGCACCAGGCCTACTAAAGCATAGCAATGACATAGCAAAAGTTTGTTTTCTTACAGAAGACTGTTGATTGCTTGGTTTTGGTTACTAGATCCATTGCATTCAACTATCCCCACTGATATTTTATTCCAATTTTTTATTATAATACATTCCAACTGTATTTTATTTACATTTGATGCAATATAGGGGACTACCAATGATATTTAGTCCTCTGGAATTATAATCCAGTCTCATCAACATGAGTTTTTTTTTTTTTTACAAGAGAAACATCAGGTTCTTTCTTGCAGACATTTTAATCTGGGTGCTACCACAGAAGATACAGGCATGATCTCCAGAGAAGTCTGGATGCACAACAGATACTAATTTAGGTCCTTTCAACAAAATCCAGCCTTAACTTGCATATGTGCTAACAAATGAACATGGATAAATAGGTTAATTGGCACTCACACTGCCAGCAGGGGTGGACTTCAGTAGTTAAATGCAGGTTTGGTATTGCAGCTGCATAGCTTTTTATACATTTCATGCTAAATTAATTGCAATTTTCTACTCCCCCGATGCAAGAATTTATTTGAATACAACCCATAATTAACAAATCTCCTCTAATATGCAAGACCATCTTTTTTTATTGTACACCTGCTAACTAAAAAAGTAAGAAAAAGAATAGGATTCTTTGAAAGCATTGTATTTAGCGCATAGTGGCAGAAAATTGTTATTGATTGCTAACAACCATGAGCTTTAAATGTAATATTCAGTGTAATTACTATTCTGCGTATGTGCTGTGCGAGGCTTACACTCATATTCAATTTTCAGTGTGGGAGCCGAAAAAAGCCTCCTTTTTTTGTAATAGCATTCTGGTCACAAAACGTCATTGTTTTCTGCAGAGATAACTGGCATGGCCTCACAGTCTGCTTCAGGTGGTAAATCTGATTGATTCTTTCAGCTTTAACGTATTACGCTTGCTCTTTCTTTAGCTCTTCCACTAGAGATAAAGCTAATCAGAAATATTCACAAAACTCTTCTACAGCTACTGAGATCTGAAGAATATTGCAAAAGGGAAAAACATCTCAGTCTCAAATGAATGCCCTCGCTGATTTTAAATGGCTTACCGGTAAAAGGCTATTTAACGCAGTGAGATTAATATATTGACACACATTGGAAGACAGAGCCTTAGAAACCTTGGCTGGAGTATCCCAATAAAGCCCGATGTTCAAAGTGGGACATATTGGATAAGCTCAGATATATTATTCTGATATAATTTTATTCTATGAAAATCCAACACCATGTTGTGACAGAAAAGAAATAATAATTTTCTATTAAGCGGTGTGTGTGGTGGCACTGACCTTCCCAGTGTGTCTTGCCAATGACAACACAACAGTAAATGCGGCGATCCACTACAAATTTCAATACCAAGTTTCAACACGAAAATGACGCCTATAGACTCTAATGGGTGGAAAAATTTGTTATGCAATTTGTTGCACGAAAAAAATGTTGCCCATAGACTTCAATGCATTTCTCCAAATGTTTCTCTCTATGTTTTGTGAATTTTTGACAAAACTAAATGGGTCAGATTCGCCCATCACTATAATGGAGTTAAGTTCCTGGTTGCTGTATAATTCATTTTATTACAATTTTTGACCCTCTGTCTGTTCCTGACTATGTGGTTTGCTGCCAGCACTGACCTGGGCTTAAATTCTGACAAAAGAACTCTTTGAATACTTCATTACTGGACTTTGGGCTATAATAGTACCAAGCTTTCTCCTGACTTCCAGAGTAAATGGTCATGTGGCCTTGACAATACTGTGGACTCTACCAAGGAAACTCTGACTGACCTAATGAAAACTACAAATGGAGCTTTCTGGATAATGGGTTTCCAGATAACAGATCTAATACGTGTACAAGAGTAGTGTAATGACACCATCACAAAGCAAGCTGTTCTAAGCAGCTCACATTGCAGCAAGTACCTCTGTGTAGTGCAAGTTTTAATAAACAATGCAGATATGAAAAATGTATAAAAGCATTTGCAAGAAGGCAACTAATATACTGTATTATTCAGTGGAATGCATTGGTATTTATTTTATTAGGCAAAGGAGATTTAAAAAAAAAAAAAAACAACGCATATGGTGTAAGAAATAGAACAGAAATAACTAGCAATCACCTTGTCATTTTAATTGACAGGTGTTTATAATTTCATTAGCATTAAAAATGTGTCTGTTACACTGGCACACATCTTTCATTGTGTAATAATCACATAGTTCTAAAACAAGCCTAAACACAGCACACAAATTCACAGAAAGTTAAAGACTTTTGTTCTGTTTTCTGGAGGTCTAACCTCAATCTTTAGAAGGCCCTGGTAAGACCATGGTACAGATTTGTGAACCTGTTGCTTGATAGCGATTGGATCCAATGGGTTGAAATAAACTGATCATCTTTATTTGGCAAGCTCGCCATTTGTTACAATGTTATATAGTTCAGTGCTCCTGAGCCTTATAGGAAAGACTGGAATTTGACTGCTCAAAGCGATGTTTTTAGTTTTGACAAACTGGCATATATGGCAAAACAGGAAATCGTTTGTACATATGCCAGTTTGTTACCAATAGGCTGGAAAATGTACCGGACAGTCATGAAAATAGTAAAAAAAACATTAGAAATTTAACTTTAGGATTCTGCAAATCAGATTTTCATAAATATTTGTGGTTCAAAAGTGCAGAAAAGTCATTCCTTCAGTTGCCATATGTGTGACATTTAATGTCTCCAATTTTTGCTACCTTTGATTTACTAGATTACAGCACATTTTCACACAAAGGTCGGGCGCAGACATCATTTGGATACTGAACACCGGAAATGACGACAGCTGAACTTGCACAAAATTGTGGCCAAATTGTGACAAAATGCGCACATATAGTTGCTGTAATTTGGGCAAATCAAATGCAATTGCAAAATGCATACTTCAATTGCACCAAGCCCATTGCCCCTTGCTACCACAATGATGCTGGAAATCTGGAAAAAAAACCTCAGATTAATCACAGGGCGACTTGCCACCTCATTTGTCATTGCCCTAAGGTAGTGGGGCTCGTTTATAAACGTTATGCAGCGCAGAACAATTTGCACAGTGAAAATATTCTGGCTAAGAGATGTATTTAATGCGCAAACAGAATTGCAAATTTTATTCACTTTGCAAATGTCCAAAAGGGCTTTTTAAATATGGTATAATTGCAAAATGTGAATAGTTATGCACACACTAGGGTCTCATTTAAAACAGTGGGCAAATTTGCACCTGGGCAGTAACCAATAGCAACCATCATTGCTTTCTTTGTTCGACCTGCAGCTGGCTGAAAAAAAGCTAATCACTGATTGGTTGCTATATATTACTGCCCAGGTGGAGAAAAAATTTGCACAGTCGCAAACGCTCGTCTGATTTGCGAGTCAGTTATAAATATTTTTGCACTATATGAATTCACAAAAAAAAAAAAACAGAAAGATGGGAACAGAAGTGCAATATTTCAAAATTCAGGAAAAAAACACGGGCAAACTTTATAAATTACATACTGCAGAAAAGACTTTTGATTTGTGATTTGTGCTTAAAAAACAGACAACAGAAGGTACAGGTATCAGCCAATGTTTGTGTGTCTAGGCGGAGATGCAGGTTCATTTTTTGCATTACTTAAATATAGTACTGTATTGACATAAGCAGGTTTTAAAAATTTTTACATAGAGAGCGTAGATACTCTGTATGCAAATTATGCTCTTTGAGTGCAATTTTGGCTTCTAACTCAAAATCTTTTAAGTCCTAAGAATTTGTTTTCACAGATCATCTTCTCTATTGCAATAAAGCTAATATTAACTAATAGTTAGTTATAGTTGTAGTCGTGCTAATCAATTATCATAGCAAATGGATTCCAAGTGTTAAACACTTTAACAATTCATTACTGGGCTTGTGGAGCTTCTAATCAAATAGCATGCCATGTTGGTATGGAGTAAATTATGTTTGTGGCATAAAACAAATATCATGTCACCAAGCAGAAATTGTGCAACCTACAGCTGAGCCACCATTTTAGATTGAGTGTAAAAGCTAGCTGGTTGACAGTCATTACCTTGGTATGGACTAATGAGGTTTATTTTTACATATCAGTCCATAACTGGAGGTTAAATCAATTGATAAACACAAAATAAATAAAACATGAGCTTCAGATCAGATACATATAGTGCAATCCACACCAGCCAGGGATATAACTGATCAATCTACACATTATTTTCTTAATGTTAATCATATAAAATACATTTACCTGCTTTTAAGTACAAAAGTGACTATTTTTTTCTCTATCTGCATATACCTCTTTTAACAAAATTAAATTTCTCTTCCATCCCCTTTAGACACATAAAACATTGAAATAGCATAGTCCAGGGTGCAGGGTATGAGTTTTTTAATGGTCAAGACTAACTAAGGGAATTATCTTGGAATTGGCCTGCAATACCACAAAACCCTCAGAAACAGGAACTGGTATTATTTATGGTGGTATTATTTGTGACCCTTTTTTAACTCACTGCTGTGACTAATCTTTTTTTAATGACTTTATCCTTCACTTTGGACCTGAGAATTCACCTTCAACCCATTCCATATGTTTGTCTGCTCAGTGTTATGCTCCATTCTGTATATACAGTTAGGTCAGACAACTTTTTTCTAATTTTGGTTCTGTACATTACCACAATGAATTTTAAATGAAACAACTCAGATGCAGTTGAATTCAGTGGGTTGAACAAAAAGATTGCATTAAAATGTGAGAAACTAAAGCCTTTTCTTCAATCACTTCATTTCAGGGGCTCAAAAGCAATTTGACATCTCCTTCAACCCCTGATTTTCCCCTAATGACTTTGGTGGCCTATCTCTGCAGAATCCCATTCCAAAATGACTGCCGGGGCCTCTTGGAATTCTTGCCGGCATCCTCGAGCATAAAACACTCTAAAGCCTACCAATAGCATAGCCTTCTGGTCTTCACCTCCAAACTAATTACTCTTGGCTTAACAACCACAAAAACTATTTAATCAAAATAATGGGTCTAAAAAGGCCAAGTGACTTAAAAAAAAAATCTCTGTTCATTTTTTATATTTACATTTTCCACCATGTTTTAATGTTCATTTCTAACACTTGGTTGAAAATTCTTTGTTGGCAATGACAGCCTGAAGTCTTAAACTCATGGACATCACCGGATTCTGGGTTTCCTCCTTTTTAATGCTCTGCCAGCCTTTACTGCAGTGGATTTCAGTTGCTGTTTGTTTGTGGGCATTTCTGCACAAAGTTTAGTCTTCAACAAGTGAAAAGCATGCTCAATTGGGTTCAGGTGACTGACTTGGGCAGTCAACAATATTCCACTTCTTTGCTTTAATAAACTCCCGGGTTGCTTTGGCTGTATGTTTTGTGTCATTATGAAACTTGAAATTTGACTGCATTTAGCTGGATTTGAGCTGACAGTGTGTCTTGAACTCATGGAGATTGTGGGTTTCAACCTTTTTTTTAAAAGGTGTTCTTTTTATTGTTTTAAAGTGTAACTGGGAAAGGGTACAGAAAGAAAGAGGGAAGGGAAGGGGGGGGAAAAAGTACACCAGCAGCGAAAACAACATAAGTATGAGCCACACATACGACAGTGCATTCCTCACAACATACAGTATCATCATGGTAATGACAACAAATGTGCTTCTAACCAAACACCCCATATTCTCTCAAATTTGTTGGGGTGACCCCTAGCTTCATATGTAAATTTAATTAACGGGAGCATCTTGTTCACATACCCAATCCAGCCCTGTCTCTGGGGAGGGTGGGGGGCCATCCAGTGAATAACCATTAGTTTCTTGGCATAAAAAAGTAGGGATCTTAGTAATATTCTGGTACAACTGAGTGGCACTATATCGTCAACTACTCCCAGTAGGCAGATTTCGGGGGTTCGCAGCGGGGGGAGGGACAGGACCTCAACAATATACCGTGTGATATCGGACCAATATCTGGAAATAACCGGGCACGCCCATACCAGATGCCAAAAGGTTCCATCCGCCACCCCACATCTTTTACACATGGGATGGGGGAGTCTTCCCATTTTGTGGAGCCTATTAGGGGTGAGATATATCCGCATCAGAAATTTGTATTGTATCAACCTGTCTCTCGAGCTAATCAAGAATTGGTAGAGTCTGCCCGTTGTCTCATCCCACTGGTCCTCACTCAGACCAGGCATGTCTATCTGCCATTGCTTATAGGCTGACTGAAAGGGCGAGGCAGTGGATGCCAGGAGGAGTGAATATAATCCCGAGACCATTTTAGCCGTTTCCTCCTTACTCAGTTGTGCTAAGACTGTTGGCACCACCATTGCTAGATCTCCTGAGCCAAATTGTGCCGCAAACATGTGCCGTAACTGAAGATACCTAAACATGGGTAAACTGGGAGTAGCAATCTTATCCCTCAACGCCACCATGTCCATAAACCTCGAGTTGACTACAATGTCCCCCAAATACTTGATGCCCTTCGAGGCCCAGTAGCCCATGACCTCCACATTATCAAACTGCTGTAACTGGGAGTTCCTCCATAAGGGCAGCATAGGAGAAAGTATTGGCTGTTTGGTTTTAGTTAGTCTGACCATATGTATCCAGGCCGTATAGGAGGCTTTCATGCAAGGGGGTAATGCCGGACAATCCCTAGATTTTCTATACACACAGTTCTTGAGGGCCTCCAGTGATCCCAAGAGCCTGGCCTGCAATACAACATTGGGGTTATCTAAGTCCTGAGTCAGCCACCACTGGACATAGCTAAGCTGGGCCGCAATATAGTAGAGGAAGAAATTGGGGAGACTCAGGCCCCCCCTGGCATACGGGGCCATCAATCTAGCAGAAGAGATTCTGGCTCCTTTGTTGTTCCACAGGAAAGGTGTTATCATTGCTTGAACAGAGGTGCAGACTTGCTTGGATAATGGGGTCGGAGAGTTGTGGAACAGGTACAGATATTTCGGCAGGAACACCATTTTTATGATATTTATTCTACCCCACAGCGTTAGCGGGAGGGGGCCCCACGCCTGTATAGATTTAGATAGTTGCTGATTAATTGGGAATATATTTAAGGGAACAAACTGTTCGGGGTCAAGGTGTATATTAATCCCAAGATATCTAAAACTTGTAACCCACTTTAAGCGGGGGTCCGCTGTCTGAGTCTGCTCAAGGGAGGGTTCTAGGGGAAAAATGACTGACTTAGACCAATTTATGCGAAGGCCAGCATATCTCGAAAAGTTGGAAAAAATACTTAGGACCTCTGCCAAGGAGGGGCCCGGGTCCGCCAAATAAAGGAGGACATCATCCGCATATAGGGATATCCTTTCCTCCACAGGGCCATATTTTAAGCCTGAGAGATGCGGGGACAAGCGGATTTTGGTGGCCAGTGGTTCTATTGCCAAGGCAAATAGGAGCGGAGACAGTGGGCAACCTTGGCGAGTCCCCCTACTCAGCGGAAAGGTGGAGGAGGTAGTGTCATTTACCCGAAACTGTGCCGTGGGATTACTATACAGCAACTGGATCCACTTAATGAATTGCTTGCCAAACCCGTACTGCTCCAAAACCGCCCATAAGTAAGGCCACTCTTTCGAGTCAAATGCTTTTTCTGAGTCCAGGGAGACCACCACCCTGGACCCCGAGTTGTCATGTGGTACCTGCATGTTATAGTACAAGCGCCTTAGATTAACATCAGTGGACCTCTTAGGCATAAACCCAGTCTGGTCCGGATGGATCAAATGTGTGATTATTCGTTGTAGCCGAACCGCCAATACCTTGGCCAGAACTTTTGCATCCACATTTATCAGGGAGATAGGGCGGTAAGACCCACAGAGAGCAGGGTCCTTTCCTTCCTTATGAATCAGGACAATTAGGGCATTGGCAAAGGATGGAGGGAGCCTACCGTCCTGAATTGACTGCGACAGAATGTCACTCAACGTACCTGCCATTTTAACCCCCAGCGTACGGTACCACTCTATGGGAAGGCCATCAGGGCCCGGAGATTTAGACGGGGCCATGGTCGCTATCGCCTCACTTATCTCCGCCGCTGTGATGGGGCTATCAAGTAGAGCGGCATGCGAGGCATGGAGCCTAGGAAGGGGAATATCTCCAAGGTAGTCTGACAGTTGGGCATGGGTATAGTCCACCCTAGAGTGGTACAGGGTGGTGTAATAGTCTGCAAACACGTCCGCCATCTGTTTCGGATCAGTTATGGAGTCCCCTGAGTCTGAGGTAAGTCTATGTATAATTGTTTGTGACATTGAGGCTTTAGATAGATAAGCCAGCAATTTCCCGGATTTTTCCCCTTGTTCAAACCCTCTCTGAGAGGCATACAATAACTTTTTTTGTGTGGCTTCTGTTAGTTTACATTTCAACTTGGTCTGCGCTAGGACCATTTGGTCATATGTTACATCCGAAGGCGACTCTACATGTGCCCTCTCTGACTCCTCAGCCTCCTCTGTTGCTAGTTTAACTTCAGATTGGGTCCTAACTCTCACTGTATTAATAGCCTGTATCAGAGCACCCCTAGACACTGCTTTAAAGGCGTCCCATAGTATCGGAGAGGATACAGTGCCTTGATTCTCAGCCCAGTATTGATCTGCGGTCAGTTGCACTTTGTCAGAGATTTCCTCTTGAGCAAGCCATAAGGGACTAAGCCTCCATCTCCTGGGAGCTGAATAATCACAGGGTCGTAGGGAGATAATCAGAGGGGAGTGATCCGATATAGAGCGAGGCCCGTAATGAATATGACTAATCTTAGCAGCCGCCTCAGGTGTTACTAGGGCAAGATCGATTCTAGAAAGTGTCTGGTGGGTGGCAGAATGACAGGAGTAAGTTTGGGTCGTGGGGTACCGAGCTCGCCAGAGGTCATGCAGGCCCATAGACTCCGCCCAAAGATTCAGTTTGCTAGGTTTGTCATCCGTGGACTTAAATTTGTCAAGAGAAAGACTTACACTCGCACACCCTGGCCGTCCAGACTTCAGCGACTCCCAGGTGCTCGATGTCAGAGGGAATAGGCAACCTCAAAAACAGCGTAAAAACAGGACACACCGGCACAGCATGGGTAAGTTCAGCAGGTTAAACCTTGCTCGTTTATTGCGGATGCAACGTTTCGGGGCGTGACCCCTTTCTCAAGCATAAATTTGTCAAGCACTGGGTTCATACCACAGTTAAAGTCTCCCACCCAACACTGTGGAAGAGGGGGCAGTGCAGCCACTTTAGCCAGGACAGTACTCAGGAGCTCAGTTGAAAAGGGAGGGGGCAGGTATACATTGATTAACACAAATTCAAACGTGATAAGAGTACAATGCAAAACGAGAAATCTACCATAGTGGTCAGTATGGATTTGGTGCAAGGTAAAGCGGATGCCCTTTTTCACTAGGACCGAAACCCCTCGTGCATGAGTGGAGAAGGTGGCATGATAGGCCTGCGCCACCCACCCTCTCCTAAGCGCTAAGACTTTCTGACCTGTAAGGTGGGTCTCTTGGAGGCACACTATTGCTGGGGACCATTGCTTAAGGGCCTTGAACAGGAGGGCTCTTTTGAATTTGTCATTGAGACCTCTGACGTTCCATGACACTAAGTTTACATTAGCCATTATCCTTTATGAGATTCCGTGACTGCTTAGTTGCCTCACTGCTGCCTAGGCTGGGGGGAACCTGGGGGAGGGATATGAGGAAAAAATGGGGGAACCCGAAACTCCCTAACCCGCCCTGTCCACCCTGAAACCGTGGGTGGGCCTTTACCCTGAACAAAACTCTTGCATCATCCGCTTGGGACATGGCAACCCAACTGTAAAGCATTCAAACGTTATAGACTATAATTAGGGTGCAATAAGCCCCTCTGGAATCCGGGTGTACATACAACCCCCCCATAAGTTCACAGGCATACGAAGGTGCACCCATGTAAATAGTGGTAGACAAATGTCTCATCAGTCCAGATAGATGGTATTGTGAAGAATCATACTCACAGACCCTTCGACTAATTGAAAAGGTTTCCTGCTTAACGGAGCCAGTCAGCAACACTGGGAGTAGGGACCAGATATAGAATTAGCGTCTCTCCAGCCAGTCCAAAGCCTCCTGCGGTGTCGTGAAGAACTTGGCAGACCCGCCGTCGACCACTCTCAACTTAGCAGGGAAGACCGTCGAATAGGCAATTCCTTTATCTCGCAGCTTTTTCCTGACGTCGGCATATTTAGCTCTTTGCTTCTGTACCTCCATGGTGTAGTCAGGGAAGAAGAGGACTTTCGCGTCCCCCAGGATTAGGTCCCCTTTAGAGCGCATCTGACGCAGTATGACATCACGATCTCGGTAGTTCAGTATCTTCGCTATCATTGTGCGGGGGGGGGGCACCGGGGGGAGGCTGCCGCATCGGTATTCTGTGTGCGCGCTCAATCAGGAACATTTGAGACAGATGTGCTGCACCCAAGTGGCCCCTAATAATATTCTCAAGGAACAGCTCTGGCGCAGTACCTTCCTGCCCCTCCGGGACCCCCACGATCCTGATATTGTTCCGTCTTTGCCTCCCTTCCAGGTCATCAGCGTGTGCTTTGCACTGCTTCAGCTGTTCACGGAGCTCATTAATAGTCTGCGGGAGGCTTCTTGTATTGTCCTCCAGGTCGGATATCCTGCGCTCCGATTCCACTGTGCGTTCCCGCAGCCTCTGGAGGTCCTGTCGGAGAAGTGCCAGGTCGACTTTTACCTCCTCCACTCTCGTATCTATTTTCACCTCCACCGCCACTCTCGTGTCCCGCACTTCATGGAGTGTGGGTTCCGGCTCAGATTGGGAAGCTGGTGGCGCGGGATCCAGGGCCTGCGATGGCGGCGTGTCGGATCTGCTTGAGCGGGCGCCATCTTGGTTTTGCAGCCGCACAAATTTGTCGAGCTTGTTGGCAGCCGGCTCGCTCCCTTTCTTGTGTCCCCCCATCAGAAGTTGAAGGGTAAGGGAATAGGCACCTTATGAAGCTGGTTTGGGTCAGCAGGTTGCACAGGATCAACAGTGTCGGATCAATTGTCCCCAGAGCACTAGAGAAGCGCGTCTCACTACATCGGTGGTTAGGCCACGCCCCTCCGGGTTTCAACCTTTTTAATGCTCTGCCAGGGCTTCACTGCAGCGGCTTTCAGTTGCTGTTTGTTTGTGGGCCTTTCTGTCTGAAGTTTAGTCTTCAACAAGTGAAATTCATCCCCAATTGGGTTTTGATCAGATGACTGACTTGGCCATTCAAGAATATTCCACTTCTTTGCTTTAATTAACTCCTGGGTGGCTTTGGTTGTATGTTTTGGGTCATTGTCTATCTGTATTATGAATTGCCTCCCAATCAATTTGACTGAATTTAGCTGGATTTGAGCAGACTGTATGTCTCTGAACACCTCAGAATTAATTTGGCTGCTTCTGTCCTGTCTCACATAATGGATAAACACTAGTGTCCCAGTGCCATTGGCAGCCATGTACTCCCAAGCCATCACACTGCCTCAGCAGAGATGTGGGTATGCTTTGGATCATGAGCTGTTCCATGCCTTCTCCATACATTTTTCTTGCCATCATTCTGGTAGAGGTTGATCTTGGTTTTATCTGTCCAAAGAATGTTTTTCTTGGATATCAAGACGCCTACCTCCTGGAGAGTGTTATTCACTTGTTTGGCTGTTGTGAATGGGTTTCTCTTCACCATGAAAATTATTCTGTTATCATCCACCACTTTTGTCTTCCGTGGACATCCAAGTCTTTTTGCGTTGCTGAGTTCACAAGTGCTTTCTTTCTTTCTCAGGATGTACCAAACTGTAGATTTTGCCACTCCTAATCTCTATTTCTCAGCAGCCTACACTACACTAAGCATGTGCAGGGTCAGGCAAAGATGTTTAACAAAGTTAAAAGATGACAGCCCCCTGTGGCCAACTTTGAAAGCATAAATCATTTGTTTGATTAGGCTTTGTGGTGCAGTAAGATCATGCTTATGTTTAGTATACAAAATTCAGCATTTCTATTTTAGACTTTCCTTGTCCTTTAAGGATGGCTTGTTTCACCTGCACAGGGAGCGCCTTTAACGCATGTTGTCTGTTCACAGCAAAATCTTCCACATACAAGCACCCCCCCCCTCAAATAAACTCCAGGGCTTTTATATGCTTCATTGATTATGACATAATGAAGGAATTGCCCACACCTGCCAATGAAATAGCCTTTGAGTCAATTGTCCAATTGCTTTTGAGACCCTTAAATTAAGTGATTAAAGTGTGTTAAAAAAAGGCTTTAGTTCCTTACATTTTTATGCAATCTTTTTGTTCAACCCACTGAATTAAAGCCGAAAGTCTATATATCAACTGCATCTGAGTTGTTTCATTTAAAATTCATTGTGGTAATGTACAGACCCAAAATTAGAAAAAAAGTTGCCTCTGTCCAAAGATTTATGGACCTAACTGTATAGCTTGCTGTGATTAAACCTTTGGAATGGGTTTTGTACCATACCATGATTTGTATGGTTCACCCTTCCAATAGTATCATATTATCAAAGATGGGTGCTCTAGGCTAAAAGAAATTCTATAATGAACAGAGTTTTTACAGTTACAGTAAAGTGGAAGACATTGATCTACCAGTTTATTTTAGGATAGACATGAGAGTGTTACTGTAAACTAAGGGAAATGATCAATGGACAGAAAGTCAAGGTATACTTGTGTTTACTATAATAAATCTATTGTAATATCATTTGTGCAGGTGAATTAGTTATTTTTGGTTGCACTGTGACACAATGGTCTTCACCTTATGTTGAGAAGGAGAGTACAGTAATGTACAGTTATGTTGAACTGAAGATCTGGAGACGCTGAAATGTGGAAAACCAGACTTGAAGAGTCCAACCAGAGGAGAGCATTTGGAAAAGAAAGGTGATGAGTTCAAGCATACATGGAATGAGTATGACTGTAGAAGAAATCCCAGAAAGACAAGTATCTACCTGTGTGGAATCCTTAAAGAGGTAACTAAGCATTAAAGCTTCTGGTGCTGTCTTACTGGTAGACTGACTTCTAAGTGGCCAGAGCAAGTATGAAATTACTGTGATAGCTGAAGGAACCCGAAGCATAAAGAGACTTTTAATCTTATAGTAGTTAATTATTTAAGGTGTATTTTCATTAATTATCTCAAATGGCTTGATATGCATTACTAATATGTATTTTATGTATTTGTGTATTTTGAACCTCCCCTCCCCCCAAAACATGTATTTATAATACATGTTAATATATACTAAATTTTGACACTAGATGGAAAGTGATTAGGAAGATAATGTACCTACTGTGGTGAGAGAACCTACTGTGAGAGTTTTTAAGTAATGAACTAGCTGATCCACACAACATTTTTTTTTTTTTAAAGAATTCTATAAGTTATGTCTGTTAACAGAGTTAGTAAGGCTGCCAAAGCCACTGCAATAGGTGAATAAGATGAATCTGATGTATTAAGTTGTAAGAATGTTAGAGGCACAAACCCCCATATATAATACATAAAAAAATAAGATGTCCACTTTGAAACAAATAAATACTTCCTGCAGATTGATTGCTATAGGTTAGGGTTGTCCAACTGGCGGCCCGCAACCCCCCCTTATATGGCCCTCCACATCAAAGTCTGCCTGCTGTGTCTGCTTACCATGTGTAAACTTTAAAAAGGTATCACTACAGAGATTGACTGGCCCCTGCATTGATTAAACCTCAAATTCATACTGTAATCCCCTGTATTGTTCACACCTATGATCCCCCTGTATTGTTCACACCTATGATCCCCCTGTATTGTTCACACCTATGATCCCCCTGTATTGTTCACACTTGTGCAGCGCTGGATTTCAGTGTGCGGCGCCCCTAGGCCGCGTGGTCCGACCAGGCGGCCGCGCGGTCCTAGCGCCCACCTCACCTCCCCAGCGCGCCGGCGTTTTTTCGCCGGCACAGCTGCTGCAATTGAATGGGGACGCACGCGTCCCCATAGTGCGGCTGGGCGGCATGCCGCCCCTATTTTTTTGCCGCCCTAGGCCCGGGCCTATGCGGCCTTGCCGCAAATCCGGGCCTGCACTTGTGACACCTCTACTGTTCACATCCTAAAGGCTTGTACTATTTACACCCAGAGACCCAGACTGAAACTGCCCACATTGTTCACCTGTTCACACCTTATTCAAAATGCTAATGGGGCACCAGCAGTGTGTCACTGTATGTAGTACATATTAGACTGGTCCTGATTCCTGTCTCCTGCTCTGTTCTGTCTTCCATATGCTCCCTGTGTGTGTCATACTTTGGTATTTGTTCTGGGGGTTTGTTAGCATTTGAAAATTATTGTTAGTGGCCCCTAAGGTGTTTAATCATATGGTGGGGTACTGTATTATATACAGGGGAGGAGGAGGCAAATGGATTTATGGGTATGTCTTATATGACTTAGCTTTTTTTCACATATGAGTGACATCCTTGCCAGGGCAGGCACAAGGTAGTTCAGCACCCTAGACAAGAGCTTCACTCAGTGCCCCCTTTCCTGCATTACCATTTCCCTCCTTACCTGGATGTTTTTTAAATAAATAGAGCAAGAAAGTGTACAACATTTTTTCATTTATATTACTGCTCCCTATACCAGTAAGCCCAACCAGCAGCCATCCATCACACACCCCACCCATACCTGTGCAAGCAAGCTCAGCAGCCATTCATCAGCCTTCCTGCAGCCATCATATTGCCCCCAATCTTTACCTGTGCCAGCAGCAACCAAAAATAAATCTGATCACATCATATTGCCCCCAAGTATTTATGTACCTGTGCCAGCGTCCAGCCTAGCAGCAACAGCAAACATATGGGCCCCAAATCTGTACCTGGTTGTGCCAGCAGGAAGCTTCACACTTTACAGTAATAGAAAGAATGTCTTCAGTTCAGTGCAACTGTGCAAGACTGAGAGCAGAGAGAGCCACAACAAGCAGTCTGCCAGCTCTCTGCCTCTCTCTGTCATCCAACACATCAGTGACATCATTGACGCTTGTACGCACTTCACGCTGCACCGCACAGAAGGATCTATTACTTGCCGGCAAGAGGGAGAAGGAGATGGATTCCACCCAACTGGATGACCATGATTACTGAAACAAATTATTAAATAAACGCTTGAAAAAAACAAAACAAATTAAAAAACTAAAAAAAAATCCCCTTAAAAGTGCGCTTCTCAATAATGGCGCCCTAGACAGCCGCCTACTCTGCCTACTCCTAGTTCCAGCCCTGATCCCTGCAGTGAGCACCAACCATTTGGTTTTTTGGTGTATTATTAATATGGACATGGTCTTGCGGTAACATGGGTGTGGTTTAATGTGGGTGTGGTCTAAAAACAGGGAGTGGCTAACACTGGCTTCCGTTATCGGCCCTCCACCATGTAGATTAAAAAAATTCAGCCCTCGGTACCATAGAAGTTGGACAGCACTGCTATAGGTTATTGCACCCAACTGACTGATTTTGGATTTTGACTGAATTTATCTCAATATCGACTGCTACAAACTCCGATCTAACCCACTCGGGTTTTAGCGCTTATTATTACATTTTCCCTAAAATTTGTTTTGCAGGAAAAACTCAGATTTTCAATATTTTTTTATGAATTTTCCCCGAAATCTCAGAATTTTTCTGAGTTTTCACCCGAAAGCTCCGAAAACATTGTGAAATTGCCTGAAACAACCAAAAATCAATGGGACTGTTCCCATTGACTTTTATGCAACTTTGACAGGTTTGAGATGCCATGTTTTTATATTCAAGCTTTTTAGCCCTCGGAGTTTATTAAATTCTGAAAGATTTGTGATTTTTTTTTAAAAGTCCGATTTTATAAAAAAAAAAATCACAAATCTTTCAGAATTTAATAAACTCCGAGGGCTAAAAAGCTTGAATATAAAAACATGGCATCTCAAACCTGTTTTCGGATTTCGGGGAATTTAGTGTATTCGGCGCTTAGTAAATAACTCCCCTTAATGTATTTTATTACATAACCCCTAAAGAATACTTATGAACAGCAGGGGGAGCCCCCGCCTTACTTCCCAGCCATGCAGAACTCAAACAGCTTTGTTTGTTTCCCTGTAAAGCAGTCAGCGACTGTGTAGAGATTTGTATTGTATTTTATTTTTGTGTTAACATCCCCTTTATCATTTCCAACTCCAGCTGCAGGGACAAAGAACATGAAGCCAGATGTAAACAGATAAACTGGGATTCTATTTGGAGGATTATTTTGCTGCAGCCACTAATTCTGCAGAGTTGGTGAAAAATTGTATTAAACACCACAAAAACTATGTTTGTGAAGATTCTCATTCATCCAGGTCATGGTATATCTATAGAAATAAGTCAAATCAACTGGACTTGCTGTGTTTTTTATTTTCCTTGAAGACGTTTCACCAGTCATTCAACTGGCTTTCTCAATTCAAAATAACTTGTAAATCTTCCTTCAAGAATATATATCCCCTGATTACGTTGCTCCAATCAGCATAATCTGTTTATTATAAAAGACAAAGATGTTATTAATTCAGGTGTTGATTGGAGTTTTGATGTGTTATTAAACCTTCCAGGGAGAGGTGCCAAAACAGCATTGTATGTGGCAGACACTAGATGTTGAACCCTCCGCGTCTATTCAGACTTGGTTTTTCATTTTTTACATATATGGCTTCTTTAACATCTCTTTTGAAACCAGTCGCTCTCCTGATCTAGAATCTGGACTTGCCAGTCTTCAAACGTGTGACCTTTTTCTTTTAGATGTAGGTACATGGCTGAGTTCTGACCAGAGGAGTTGGCTCTTCCGATTAATAGCTTTGTCTTCTTTCAGCTGTTATAGAAGGTCCATGATATTTTTCATGTAGCTGTTGGTTGGATCCCTAGGGCTTCATATGTGTTGTTGTCGATCAGAAGTGTGGTCACTTTTGCATGGTAGTCTGATGTATTAAGTACAACTGTTATCTTCCTTTATCCATGGGCAGGATGGTGATATTTGAGTTCTTTGTGCAGGATGTCAGTGCTTCCCAAAGTGTCTGCACTAGCTAGGGCTGCAGACATTTTGAGGCGAAGTTGTTCAGCCTCATTTCGTGGCACTTTATTTTTATGGAATGAGGCTTCAGTGGCTGCAATATTATCTACCACTGGGATTGTTTTTGGAGCAATTGCAAAGTTTAACCCTTTGGCTAGGACCACCATCTCTGGCTGGGTAAGAGCCCTGTCAAACTGATTCTTTACCCACGTTTCTTTGTTTTCCTGTGTCCCTGTTCCTTATTTTCTCCTCCAGGGTAATTTATTCTCTTTTTGGTTGTTCCCTGAACAGGATACCAGAATGAAGAACTTGTTCTGTTGCCTTTCCTTGCTCTTAATTGTGCTGACAAAGCTGTGCTTGTCTTGTGAACTTCCTCGCTCTCTCCACGATTACAGTAGGTAACAGTGAGGTCAAGCTTTGTTCTACCTGAGTGATGTTGTGTAAAAATGGGTCTGTCTTATAGGTTCATTTAGCAGTTGTTTCTGGGCCTTCTGTAAAATCTGCTTGATTTTGTGGCACTCTACCGTGGAATCCAGACGTATACTGCATGGTATAAGGCCATGTTGTCGGCATCTGAGGTTGAAGCGCAGGTGGTTTCTATAGTCTGCCATTTACCAGCTGTTTTGGCACCTCTCCCTGTAAGGTTTAATAACACATGAAAGCTACAATCTTGCCAATACAATCAACACCAAACTTAATGACATCATTGTGGATTATGATAAACAGATTATGCAGATTGGAGCAACATTCCAGAGGATATATATTCTCGAAGGAAGATTTACAAGTTATTCTGGATTGAGAAAACCAATTGGATGACTGGTGAAACGTCTTCAAGGAAAACAAAAAACACAGCAAGTCTAGTTAATTTAACTTATTTCTATAGAAAAATGTATCTGCTTCTGGAAGATATTTTTTGACTTGTGCTGTTTTGATCATTTATGATGATCCCTAAGCAGCTCAGAGCACACTGAGCATGTGCACAGTCTTGGTCTTGCAAAGATGTTTAACAAAGATACAAGATGGTGACCCCCTGTGGCCAACTTTAAAAGCAAAATTCATTTGTTTAATGAGACTTGTGGTGCAGTAAGTTCATATTTATGTTTAGTATACACAATACAGCATTTCTAGCCTTATTCTATTCTAGACTTTACTTCCCCTTTAAGTAACAACATAGCCTATTTTCAATTATATATTTGAATAAATACATGCAATATGTAATGTTTTTACTGTAAAGGAATTGTTAAGTATACAAATAAAAAATGGGTAAATAGATAGGCTATGCAAAATAAAAAATGTTTCCAATATAGTCAGCCAAAAATGTCATCTATATGTGACCGGAAGTCTAACACAATAGCCAGAACACTACTTCCTGCTTTGCATCTCTCTTGGTTTCCGCTGACTGGTTATGACAGTAACTTATTAGTGACTTGAAGGGGGGAGGGATGATTTTTATTATCAGAGTCATCAATTTCTGTCAGACAGGTAATAAAACCATTTCAAACTTGTTTATATTAGGACTTTGTCCACTTTGACACACCGCATAGAAGTTATCTCTGCCAGAGTCTTGCTGGAAGATTAAGCGTGGTGATAAAGGGCGCGACATTTGGGTGACATGATACCAAACTACACATAGCAGGGACCGGAGAAGCGGAGCTCCCTTGTCTTAACTTTTAACTTATAGATACTGCCCGAGAGCAAGATTTTTATATAGGTATATTGTTTTATTTACAGGGGGGTTTTCTTAGTGCTATAATGTCACTAAGTTATAGGTGCAGGAAATCCACATTGTAAAAGCTGTGATTGTACAATTGTTTTTCTTTCCTGATAATTTTAAGAAAAATGTCACATAATCGGTTTGAACCTTGTGCTGCAATGCTGAATAGGTGGTTGGTTCCTTAATAGCTGCCCCTATTTAAGGTTAAGTGGGGCATTGGAGCAGCAGAAGGGGAGGGGAACAACATACAAGTGCTGGCCTTAACAAATATGATTTAAAAGCAATTTATAGGCGATAATGAATCGAGCATTATGAGGAGTGCTTTCCTAGAACATTTTAGTAAAATAAGGAGGAAAAATATTCACATACCTAAGGCTTAGTTAAAAAATGATCTGTGTTATTAGCTATAAACAGCCAGCACCGAAAGATGAATGAGCAGGGAAAACCATTTATTCAGATTTTGTGATGGGAACCACAGAGCACTTCAGCAGATGTAATTGTGCAACGATCGCTTCCTATTACAGGCAATTTCTTAATAAAATGATAAATCTGGGAAACACGTTTGCAGTTCTCAAACAAATGAGCTTTATGTTATTACTGTTACTGCTGAACCTACAGGATAACAATGCAAATAAACACTGAAATACTGTCATCTTTTAATAATGCCCAGTATATTCAAAAGGTCAGAAATATATCTCCCAGTGAGATCTGAGTGCTATATAGAAAGAAGTGAATTTCCAGACAGCACAATTCCCCCCTTTCCAGCTTATAAACATTTGAGAATTCCATGATTAATGTTGCAAGAATAAAAAGAAAGTTGTAAATGATAAAGTCCCATGGAACAATAATATGATAAATAGAAAGATTTCCCAACTTTTCTTATGAGATTGGGAAACTCAGGTTTAATACAAGATATTGTCAGCTTTGTTAATACAAGAATTGTCAGCTTTGTGTTCATGGTTTGCCAAATATAGACCTTTCAGAATACTCATAGCAAGATTAGTCATTTTAATGGATATTTGCAAAGTACCATGCTTGCTTAATGTTCTGGGGTGTCTTGCCATTATATTTCCACATCATTGTTAATTTGTCTGTACTCTGGGTGTATCTGGTTTGTGACAGTAAAATAGTTAACTTTGTTCATGCTTTGGCACTTTGAGCTAACTGTGCTCACTCTGTGAAATCAACCACTCTTTGTAAATTCATAGCAGGTAGTTGTGCTGCCAACTTCTGTTTCATTTCTTATTTGGGGCCTCAGTGGAAAAGTTAGTCTGTCTCACATGTTCATTTAACAGTCGGGCTTAGGACCAACTTGTGTAAAAAGCAACACCATTTGAATACAAATGCATGGGGAAAATGTTTACTGAAACTTGTGTGCTATAAACTGAAATTAATTTGCATCCATATTGGCGCATTGGGCAAGGTGGACATCCAGAATTATCCTGAAATCTGGGAACAAAACAGTTTGTTGTGGTAAAAAATGTAAATCCCCATCAGAATTTTGCACTTAATAAATTATATTACCCCTAATAAATTTATAGTAAATAAATAAATTACCCCTTTGAAGTCATCTATTGATGAATGGAATGATAGACAAGAGTACATTGGTTGCTCAGGTGCAGAATCAAAGCATGGACCAAAGTCTTGATTGGGCAATACATCAAAAAAAGGGGCAAGCTCTCTGGTGTAGATTGCTTAAATAATAATAATAATAATTGTAAATTGCACTACAATAGTGTGCATGTGTATAAGCTAAATTATAGTTTGAGGCTGGTGGCTGGTTTATGAAAAATATTTGAGAGTTACAGAAGCCTTTGCTGTATGCTCTACCATTATTGAAAATATGTGCCACTTTGCTTTAAGATCAGCTTAATTAGGAGAAAAAAAATGAATTAATGAAATGTTTATTATTATATATAATATATGCAGACAAACATACACCATGCATTCCTGAGGTAACATCCTTATTTTCTTATTTATCATCTGAATTTATGTTTAGAGCCTTCATCTCATTTATTTATACCTCTCTGTAGCACAATAAAATAATATGACACTGCAAAATTTATGGTAGCATCAGAGCTTTGACTTAAAAAATATTTTCAGGTACCATAAAGCAAGTTACAAAGTAGAAAGAAGAAAAAAACAGTGAAATAAGTTATTTTAGTTCAGTTCTTACCACATCTGGATTACATAAAAATCAGAATTGTTTATAACTATAGCAGATGGAAAAATTGAAAATTAGGATTTAATCTTCAAAAGACTAAACTAGCATAAATGTAGGTTACATTTCCTGAATGCGCTCAGGGTGCAGCTTATTGTGAGCCAGAGGAGGCTATAATAAAGAAGAGTGAAGTATGCATAAAAGAACAGGCATGAGGAGTCCAAAACATCAATTTAAAGGAGAACTACAACTTAACTAAAGAAGTAGATAGAAATGTTGTACATTATGTTTTGGGCTTCTGTAGCAGCCCAAGGCAACCACAGCCCTTTGGCTGCACAAGATTTGTGTCACTGAAGATGCCCAGTAGCTCCCCATCTTTTTTCTGCTGATTCACTGCACATGCTCTGTGCTGCTGTCACTTACTGATCTTAGGGACTGACTCAAAATGTACAGTACTCACAGAATATACAAGTCACAATATAAAGCTGATCAGCAATTAATACAGATCATTACTACTTGGCAGCACAGAAACCAGTGCAATTAGCATCAGAATTTAATAATCATCCCTGTAGCATCAGCTTATATTACAGGCCAACTTCATTTTCTGCTTGATAATTTGCGACAACCCGAAGCTTAGCCCAGAGTCCACTTAGCATGCGAGTGTTGCAGACACTTTCCAAGATGGTACAAAGTCCAATGACTGCAGCACACTGTTAGTCAAGTCAAGCCTTGAGAAAGGGCCCTGTGAGGCCTGAAACGTTGCCTTTTTTTTGTCTACCTGCAAAATTGAGCTAATAAAAGCACAACGTTGAAAGAAAACTACAACAAACAGTGTGCTGCAGTCATTGGACTTTGTGTCGTATTTTCCTGACCCGTGGCAGGTTGGGTTAATTACTGCTGAGCACATGGTCCTTAAGGATTTTGCACTAGGTTGAGCACTCTAATATTGTGTGGACTTTCCAAGATGGTGACCCCTGTGACAGGTTTAAAATACTGGATCATTGCTGCTTTTGGGAAGCTGAAACTTTAGGCTGGTGCAGTAACATCATTATTTAAAATATGGCATTTTTATCATTCATTTTTAGGGTTTAGTTCTCCTTTTACTAATCTGAAAAAGGGTTTATTAATCAAATGATGATGACTGCATGAACTTTCACTATGCTATAGATTGACCTAGTTCACTTCAGTTGTCCTTTATTTTGTATGGATTTTGAATTATTAGTCTTCTTAGTCTGGTTCAGCTTAGATTTGTTTGGTTGTTGGGGGTCAATGACGTTGGAATCCATAAATGTATTAATTGTAAGGCATCAGTGTCATTGTTTATTTTTTTCGTTTCAAACCTTCTGCTATTCGTCTAACATTTGGATTTCAAAACTTTTCTTTGGTCACTAGGGTGAGCATGGCAAGAATGAAGTTATAAATGGTCTAAGAAACCTGCTCTCTTCACCTTACTAAAATGTCATTTAAAGGTGAAAATCCTTTTAACGTAATAAACCTTATACATTTTTTACACCTTGCCAAATAACCCATTTGCAAGTTGACACAGAGCCATAATTCTCCAGTTGGGGCCATGTCAGTCAACTTTCTCCTTAGGTTATCTGTTCTCCTGCTTCCAAAGAAAACTGTAGCACACCGATCAAACTTGTCTTGTGAAGAAAAGTGTTTTTATTGGCTCACGGCAGACATAAAGTTTGGCAACGTTTCGGGCCACGCAGGGCCCTTTATCAAGCCTAGGCTTGATAAAGGGCCCTACGTGGCCCGAAACGTTGCCAAACTTTATGTCTGCCGTGAGCCAATAAAAACACTTTTCTTCACAAGACAAGTTTGATCGGTGTGCTACAGTTTTCTTTGGATGTTTGAGATATTTGGACCTTGAGCAGGAGGCCCTGTGGACTGTTTAGCACCCGGCACCCGAGAGGGTATTTACGTTCAGGTGAGCACTCTAATTCTGTGTGGATCTGTTCTCCTGCTGTCAGCTGCATCTAGACTTAAGGCTTTGTGGGGAGGGTATTCATTATTTTCTATCTTGGTTTGTGTGTATGTCACTTTTTCAATACCCTTATGAACAGCTCAGTGGAATACATTGACATTCTATAAATAACATGCTAAATGTCAGTAGGTGTTATACCTACCTTTTATTTAAATTGCTAGCAGTTTAACCTTTGTGTGCTTTTTCATTAATTTGGATCTAGCAGCATGTTAAGTGAAGGACAAAAGAATTCTTACTGTCTCACTGAGTTGCACTGTCAATATTAGGCAAGGCTCTGACAATGTCTTGCTCATCCCTCTCTTAGAATTCCACTTTGTGCCATTCACATAGGTGTGAACTCAAACATACATTGGTATTTGATCTCAGAAGAGAACTGTTTTTATTAATGAAAACGATATGTTCGTTTTTTCAATTTTTTACTTTACATTATGAGCCATCCCAATACCATAAAAAAAACAGACAAAAGAGTTTGTACCAGCCACAGATTTGCAGATAGCATAATATATTCAAAGGGCGCCCCTTGAGCAATATAACCAAGGAATAAACATATTCATAGTAATCAAGCTACTGTTTTCTAGATTGAAAGGAAAGGTCAACAGCATCTTTGAAATGTTTAAGAGTTTTAGATTACGTCAACAAAGCAGCTAGATGCTAATATCAGACAGACAGGCAGTTGTTAAAGGGATCCTGATAGTTCAAAGCAAGTAACAGGAAATATAAACATGTTGTTTGTTATTTATTAAAATTTGAATGTTGAAATCTTGCATTTTTTTCACAAGAAAACTCAGATCTGTCTAAGTCCTGTATAAGTATAACGGGAAAGGCAAATATATCTATTTGTAGTTTTCGTTCCCTGTGCCTGGTTTGTCCTGAAAATCGGACTTTTTAGGGGTTTTCGGTAAAAATTCGAAAATGTGAGCGATTCCAAAAAAAAAGCCGAAAAAATTGAGCGATTCGAGTTCTCAGTTTTAATGAGTTTTAAATTAAATCAAGTTTTTTCAATTTATAAATAAACTAAAATCGGGCATGGGAGTTTGGTTGTGGTTTTTTTTTTTTAATAAAATATGAGATACATTTGGATTTTAGTAAATAACTCCCTTAGAGATAACATATCCTAAATGTACATACTGTATAATATGGAGTATTGGCCAAAAAGTTGTTTAATTTGTTACCAAAGCTGAGAATACTAAAAACTGAATATCTTAGTAGCATCATAGGAATACCATTGCAGTTAATTTCAAAATGCAAATGCATATATAATATATATACTGCTAGAAACGTAGTGAACCAATCAAATATGTAACCTTTACAATTCTTCTCTGCTGAATAGAGGTTGGCTGATATTTAAATTCAAGGCCTATCTCTTGGAATTCTTGCCGTCATCCTTGAGATTAAAACACTCTAAAGCCGACCGATAGCATAGCCTTCCGGTCTTCACCTCCAAACTAATTACTCTTGGCTTAACAACCACAAAAACTATTTACTCAAAATAATGGGTCTAAAAATGCCAAGTCAGAAGAAAAGCATGCACTCCTGCAGCCAGCCGGTAAGGTAAAAAGAAAAAGTTTATTTCATCTCATTAAAAGTCAGTTGTCCTGACGTGTTTCGTATCATTAGACACAATCATAGGCATCATGGTGCTTACCGGCTGGCTGCAGGAGTGCGTGCTTTTCTTCTGATGTGATTTTGCCTAAAGCTACGGGTTCGGGGGCACAGCACCCGGGCCAGCAGATGGATGCGGTGAGTTCGTATTGCTGACTTTACAAGCACTGATTAAAACTTTGAAGTGTTGGGCCTGGGGTTTTTACACCCAGGTCATTTCGCTCTAAGGGTGAGCTAAAGTTCAATAACATTTATAGGAATTTTGTGCTTCAAATAGTACCTTTAAGTATTTAACGATTAGGACTAGAGCCAACACATTTTTCCCTCTGTAAAAATGCGAAGTGACCTAAAAAGATCAGTGTTCATTTTCTATATTTACATTTTCCCCATGTTTTAAATTTTTTTTTTATTATTCTTGCATCAGTTTATTATTTGTCTCACCTATTGATCATTGCTTTCTATCTGCAATGTTTTCATGTACACTTCTTTGTTACTGGGATAAACCCACAGCAGGGCGATCTTTTACCTTACACAGCACATTTTCAATTTATAAACTATGACAGAATTGCCTATATTGTCCTGTAATATAAAGAGATTGAATTCCCTCACAAAAGATCCATGATTTCTAATTATTATCCTGTATTGTAGGCAGATATTATTGCTCTTCATGAGATGTAACTTACAGAGGGTTCCCTGCACCGATACCACCATAAGGAATACTCTTAAGTTACTAAAGACAAAGATAGCCAATCCTTTACAGGATACTTTACTTGGAACACCTTTGTCATGATTTCAGAAATACAAAATTAATCTTCTTTGAATCTCTTTCAACTCTAATTGCATATTTAAAACACAACTTTAATGGGTGATTTTACTACAATAATGAATCCAAATTTGGTTAAAGCTCTCTTACAGCAACTGAGTTCCCTGTTGTTTTACAAAGAATTATTTAAAATATTCAAAGCTCGGTCCCTAGTGATATTTGCCTCATACGACACACATTTTACCAATGGATGAACAGGTTACCTCTAAGGAGTGAGATAAACAATTTTAGCAGCAGAGTTTAAAATTAATTGTAAGGGAAGAAATGTCTCAGTAAAAAAAAAATTAAATCTAAAAAAGAAATTGTAGGTTAATTTCTGTTTTCCTTTTCCTGAATTGGATTTTTTAACTTAATCAGTTCATGTCACGCATAAGTAAATAGGCCCTTAACAGATTAGGAAAGGCTAACCTTCAAAAAAGTTCTAAGTTATAAAGTTCTAAGTTATAAAGTTATAAGTTATAATTCTAACAAAAAAAGCATAACAAGCATCATTACTCCATCATTCTTTTCCAAATCGCAGAACAAGAAATTAATAAGATTCATTTTCACAACATGCCAAACTAATTTATTCTAACAACATTTATTATTCATTTAAGCTCCAAGAACAATAGGAAGCTTTGTGAAGATTTGTTAAACTTGTTATCAGCTAATATTTTAAACCTAAATTTCAACATGTTTTCAAATCATGTCTCAAGGAGACCCCACACTGAGTAAAAGAAAACACCTCGATTAAGTTTTTTATCGGTAACTTTTTAACAAGATTGTTCAAATGTAACAGCAGAACATTGTTAATTTTGCCACACTGAATAGCACTCCCATGGTTTCTCTTTTCCCACTTCCAGATCAGTTTAGACTTTTCTCTGATAGAATGTTTCTTACCAGAAAACCAGGTGAAAACACTGATTTTCGAAATATCATTATAAGGAAAAAAAACTAATTGTTAACAGTCATTGTGACGAATAAATCAATGGCAGTTTTTCGGTTAAGTAACAAAGATGTATTAATTGACCTCTACAAAATAGTTTGTTTTAATCATAAATTAACAAGTTTAATTTTTATCAAATAAATAATGTTTAAAACATTCATCATGCCCTTATATTAAATTTAAATGTATATGCGGGTGCTGGTAAATAAGGTAAATAAAGTGACATAGTGCCGCACTCAACGGGAATACTTGTGAAAAAAGATTTATTGAAAAAAATCAGACGTTTCAAACACCAACTGTTCTCTTTCTAAAGGATAACAAAAAAAAACACACACACACACACACACACACATCTAATGTTCAAAGTGGACCAGCACACCAAATCTTCAATCAAAAAAAGTTTATTTCAACATCACTCAAGTGTCCAGTGTGAATGTCTATATATATATATATATCTATATATATATATATATATATATATATATATATATATATATATATATATAATTTGAGATCAGACAAATGATAAATACCAACGTTTTTTAATTTTGATACACCCACCCCCCTTTATAATTGAATGCATACATACCTCTCTTGGTAAAAGTTTAATTATCCAATAACACTGTTACATGCAAATACAGCTGATAGATTTTATCTTTGTAATAGGAATATCATTGTCAAAGTTCACATATAAACATATTAATTATCTCCTGCAGCACAGTATGGATATGTGCAGCGTAAATTTATGTATCCCTTCATTTCAAATATTTTCTTCTATTTAAGTTTGTGAAAGTTCTCATTCATCCAGGTCATGGTATATCAATAGAAATAAATAAAATCAAATGGACTTGCACCACGGGATCGCCAGTTTCACCCATTGTTGCAAACCTGTACGTGGAAGAAGTGTTAAGAAAGGCCTTGGATAGATTCAAAGGAATCACACCCAGTCATTGGATCCATTATGTTGATGATACGTGGGTTAAAATACACAGGAGGTACAGACATTCACTGAACGCATCAACACAGTGGGCCACAACATCAAGTTTACGCGAGAAGATCTGCAAAAGAACACACTGGCTTTTTTGAACTGTTTGGTAAGAGTCAGAGAGGGTGGTAAGCTGGAAATAGAGGTCTACAGGAAACCTACCCACACAGACCAATAACTGCTGTTTGACCCCCACCATCCACTAGCTCACAAACTGGGGGTCATCAAAACTCTACATCACAGAGCAGACAAGATCCCCACCAGCACAAAGGCAGCCCTCAGAGGGGCCCTGAAAACATGTGGGTATCCAGATTCAGCTTTGGTGATAACCGGTAGAAAAAAAAAAGCAATAACTCCAAGACTACCAGTGAAGGTGGAAAACAGAACAAGAGAAAGAATGTGGTCCTCTCATATGTAGCTGGGGTGTTGGAAAAATTTAGGACTTTAAATAAACACCACATCCCTATCTGCTTTAAATCCAGCAACACACTGAGGCAGCAACTAGTTCACCCAAATGACCCAAAGCACAAGAAGAGTAAGTTGTATATGCAATGCAGTGAGGAATGCTCTGATTTGTACGTGGGGGAAACCAAAAAAACAGTTACACCAGCGTATGGCGCAGCACAAAAGAGCCAGCTCCTCAGAACTCAGCCGTGTACTTACATCTAAAAGAAAAGACACACGCTTGAAGACTGCCAAGTCCAGATTCTAGACCGGGAGAGCGACTGGTCCAAAACAGGTGTTAAAGAAGAAGAATAGAGGCTGGGGGGGGGGGGTGCCACATCTATTGTCTGCCACATACAATGCTGTTTTGGTACCTCTCGATGGAAGGTTTAATAACACATCAACACATCAAGCTCCAATCTTGCTAATACAATCAACACCTAATTTAATGACATCATTGTGCAACATTCCATAGGATATATAATGAAGCAAGATCCTATGTACTATGACTGGTGAAATGTCTTCAAGAAAAACACAGCAAGTCCAGTTGATTTGACTTATTTCTATAGATATTCTTCTATTTATGTTTGTGGAGATGTGAACTTGAGGTGCTTCCAATCTGTTTGTAATGTGTGCTAAAATCTGTAAGCATTCACATGGACTGACAGACCTATTCTGGGTGAATGGTGCAGTTCTTTTCTGTTACTTTTCCTTCTCTCCATTAGGCTTGTCACCTAATACACTTTTCTTTCTTTACTCTGAATCTGTTAGCACATGTGAACCATGAATTTTATTTTAGTTTGTGTTAGGAACCTAACATGTATATGTGTTATATTAAAATGTGTAAGGTAAATGCTAGAGCATAGGTATATATTGGAAATGTAATGCATTTGCGTTTACTATATTGCTATGAAGGATATTAAAATACAGCTTAATTGCAAGTGCAGCTTTAAATTTAAAAGTATTACCATACCTGTGATCCAGTTGGGTGTGGTGGCTTGTACCTCTTACAGGCAGGTCAGCAGCACTTCCTGGAATTTAAAGGGAATGCTGCAGTGCATTGTGGGAGGTCTTACTCCTATAAAAGGCTGGATTGATGTGTAAGCAGGGAGTCATTTGTAAAGCACAAGTTTGAAGTGCTGGTTCTAAGAAGAGCTGTTGTATAGTGATGGTTGAATCAGTTTGGCCGGAGAAATTGCTAAATGCATTAAAGTCATTGGGAGTCTAAATAATTGACATGCAACAATCTTGACTCAATCAATTTTTATATACGTGACTATATTGTCCAAATGCATTGAAGTCAATGGGCGTCTGCATAATTTTTACTAAAAAATCAGCTATTCTGTTCTTCTGTGTATTTCTCTGCCCTGGGAAATTTGAAGAAAGAAAAAGCCGGAAGAGAAGCACTCTGTGGTGCTCGCTGGAATAGCCCCGGGCCGGTGCTGTTTTCTGCTGATAGGAGCACCGGCCCAGGGTTTCAGTTAAATAAATACAATCACTTGGGGTGCCTAACATTTGGCACCCCCAAGTGCAAGACGACTTTCCTTTTCTTTTAGTTCCACAAGTGTGTGCAGCTGAGTAAATGGCAGGGTTAACCCCTGGACTGTAATTATAATTATTATTATTAGCATGTATTTAAAAATCTGCAATGTATTCCACAGTGTTGTACAATAAATGGATGTATACATTGAACGTACAGGAAAATTGCTTACAATCTAAAATGATAATAATTATAATTAGTTAAAATTATAATAGTTATTTGAATATTGCCTCAGTGCAAATATGGCCTGTATCCATAGCTGTGTCACAAACCACCATAATTATAGTCTACGTTTCTCCATCTGGTAAGCAGTAAATGCCAGCAGAATACAAAGCAGGTCAAAAGATGATGGTATACCAGTTATTCAAAGAGAACTAAACCTAACGAAGAATATGGCTACAAACACATATATAATTTGAACACTGCACCAGCCTAAAGTTTCAGCATCTCTAGAACGGTAAGATCCAGTTCTTCAAAACTGTGACTGGAACTCCCCATCTTGGATTCTGTTTGAATTGTCAATGACTTTGCATGTGCCCAGTGTGCTCTGGGCAGTTGTTGTGAAGCTAAGCTTAGAGGTTGCTGTGAACCATCAATCAGAAAACAAAGTTTGCATGTCATATTAGCGGATTATTAAATTGCACTGGTTTATGAGCTTCCATGTAATGAAAATCTTGATATAGATGAGCAGAAATAAATAAATAAACAATTTGGCAGGGAAAAATAAGTTGCCCCTTGATTTTAATGTGTTTTGTGAATCTTCACATTTTGTGAATTTTTGACAAAATGGAAAGATTTTCTCATCACTAACCAGCAATCTTTTATAATATATATATATATATATATATATATATATATATATATATATATATATATATATATTCTCTCTCTCTCTCTCTCTATATAGACAATATATTGTGAGCAATCCCTAAAATCAGGTAACATACAGCATCACAGAGGATTTAGAGAGTATCAGTAGAAAAGAAGATGGGGAGCTACCGGGGGCATCTTCAGAGGCATAGATCTTTACTAGTGATGAGTGAATCTGTGCCATTTTGCTTTGCCCAAAAAATTGCAAAAACATTTTTTTTTACATGCAACAATTTTTCTTAGTACAAATGCAATAAAGTCAATAGGTGTGTTTCTTATGGCAACTTTTTTGTCTCTGCAACATTTTTGTATCTTATCTCTGAGAATTTTTCCTTGGTGCAAATCCATGGCTGGCGAAAGGGCTGGTGATGCCTTGAACCAGTACAAAATATTAAACATTTCTACCCTTCTTTTTTGTTAAGCTGCAATATTCCTACAGACAAAATCTGAAACAATTTTATAATCAGCTCACACTGACATAACTGAATGCAAGAGGTATAAAACAGCTTGATCTGTAATTATTTGTGCTAAGACAAATATGCAAAATCTGTTCAACTTCAGTTACACTTGTCTCCATATACAAGAGCATCTTTAGCAAGGTTAATAACTATAGATTTTCATTTGCTAGACTCCCTGTAACAAAAGGATTTTCATCTTTTTATCACGGAAACCACCTTCAAATTCAGGTCCGCTATTTGCCCTCTGTATGAAATTTGAATCAAATATCGCCTTGATTAAAAAGCAGTTGATGAAAGCCAGCTGTACATTTACATTAACCAATATACATTATTTCATTTTTGCCATTATGTAATAAATTATACTCTGCCCAGATTCATAGATTCATTGGTTCTCCTTCCCCCTCTAGCCGTAGTAACTGTTATAAAATCATTGTTAAAGCACCCAAAAATTTTATGGAAATTTTAAAAATGGATAGCCTAGGTTTTTATATCCCATTGCAATTGTTTCCCCAGAGCTTTAAGCAACCTGTGCATAATACATGTATTCCTTTTTTTAACAGAAAAATATGCACAATATGAAAATGTTTCCTTTGTGCATATTTAACATGGGATTTTGCAATCAATTAGCAGCTTATCTACCAAAAGAAAAAAAAAAGACTGCATGGATTTTCAGCAAAATTATGGATTTTGCCATGGATAAATATTTTTGCCAAAAAACACCCATAGACTTCAGAGTATTCTGGGTAGAAACAACTGCCACAAAAAAAAGTCTATAGATGCCAATGTATTTTACACAGAAAAAGCCATTGTGGAGAAAGTTGCAGCAACAAATCGATAACTGACTTTAATGCATTTGGCACATTTTTCACCTTTATGAAAATTTTCCTGCAGTTTCAGATTAATTGCTTTATTGTTTGCCACAATGCATTTAATAAGGGGGTGATTTATCAGTACTCAAAAAAGTTTTTTTATTGGAATTATGCTTTGAAAAACAAGGTACTGTTTTATTACTAAAGAGAAAAAGGAAATACTTGTTTAAAAGTTTTAATTACTTGATTATAATGGAGTCTATGGGAGATGGTCTTCCCATAATTTGGAGCTTTCTGGATAACAGGTTTGCACATAACAGATCCCATACCTGTACAAACATTTTTTTGGGGGGTTGTGTTCAAACTTCTAGAATATTATTGCAATATAAATTGTGAATGAGCATGTACTGTAGATATAAATGAGATGAACTTCTAGATACCTTTTTTTTATTGACCTCAGCTAAATAAATATGAGAGGATGTTAGATGTAATACTTTAAAACATTTTTCATATTTTCCTTTTAGCTTTTGTAGTAGTTGCCAGTCTTGCTGGAAAACAGGCTCCAGTGCATCTACCCTGACTGTTTTCTGATCAGAATTAACAAGCTCTGCCTATATAAAAAGCTGGGTTGCTTCACATTCATTAAATGCATTATAGAATCAAATTGCCGTATTTAGAAAGGTGTATCATTTATTTTACTCCACACTAGCCCCATACTTTACACCAACTCAGACCTGACTTAGGGGGTTATTTCCTAAACGCAGGTCGGGCTGTTTGTGTAAAAACTCGAATTTTTTTGGGTGTTTTTTTTAACTAGATTTTTTTTGAGATGTATTAAAGCCTGATGCAGCAAAAAGTCAGAATTCAGAAAATCCGCCATCTCTGACCTGCTGAGGTTGTGTATAAAGTCAATGGCAGCGGTCCCTATCCTATTTTGAAGTTTCTGTGATCTGCTCTGGAAATCGACCGAAAATTCAACCTTTTCGGGCAAACATTTGAAAAACATCAAGCTTTTTTTAATAATAAATAAGGTCAAATCATGGATTCTAGTTTGGTGAGGCTTTTTTTTTTATTTAAAAAATCTGAAAAATTCTGATTTTGATATATAACCTCCACAATGTGACATTTTTAGTCAGCAAAGAAATTATTACAAAGCAATAATTATTACAAAGTAAAACACAGCTTTTTTTTTTTTTTAAAGTTAACACGTCATCTTAACCCAGAATATCTTAACCCCAGTTACACATACAACAAATGTCTTGCAAACGGCTTTATTAATATGTGGAATTTTAAAGTGTACAGTGGTGCTAATCTAACAATGCTTGGAATATATTAACACTATCTTTTACACCTCCTGTAAATTCTGATTTACAAATGAGAAGATAGCTTTAGCCTTAAAAGACTAAACATCTTCATGTTTTGAAAGCATCTTTTATCTTAATGAAAACCATGTGTACTTGAACTTGAACAGGACACAATTCTCCAAATAATCCCCAAAGATTAAAAAAGTTAAATAAACATGTTGCCCTGTCTTTTTTTACATTATTTTAAACAATAGATCATACATGAGGGATATTATCATATTAAATATGATACATAAAGCACTGGAATGCATCCTGAACTTTCAAATGATTGTGGTGGATACAATTCTAAGACAGTGCTGGACTTTAAAGGAATAAGTGAGATGCCAGTTGTAGATAAGAGCCAATTTATAGGTTATGTCAATTCATCTTTAGTTGAGCTATAAATGCTTTAACAACTGAGTATTCTATATCTAAATGAGAATAATTTGATGCATTTTTTAGGTCACAGCTTATTCTATTCTATAAAGAGGAGATGTGATGTCATCTGATAATTGATCCAGTGGATTGTTATGCTCATCTAACTATCACATGTGTATGCTGAGTTCATACAAATACAGTATATGGTTAATAAGTGAAACACATATGAATGAAATAATAAATCAGAGTAGTATCAAGAACAAATTGTATACAGTGCCAGCTATTATTCTCATAGTTGATTGTGGTTAAGGGAAACCACTAATATAAAGGGAAAGAGCACCTCTAATAATAAAGGCACTTATAAATACAAAATACCGTTAAGCTCAATGCAGTAAAACCTTTATTGACACCAATAGATCATTTATTAGTTTAGGTGCCATTGCACCATATTGGATGCAAAGTACAGATGAGAACATGAATGGAAGGGACAGTGAGCTTTTAAACATTACATCAGGTCTTCAGTTCATGAAAGCGACCAATGCCATGAAGAGTATGACATCATTATAGACAGCAACCTATTTTACCTCTACTAATGTATGTGCTATAAACTTATGTTAGGCTAACTGATTGCCTTATATATAGTGATGAGTGAATCTGTCCTCTTCCACTTTGCCTAAAAATTTGATAAACGGACAAAAGTTGCAAAATGCGTCAATTGTCAATTGACGGTTTTTTCATTTTTTTTTTTTTACCGCACAACTTTTTTGTAGCCATTGGAATAATGCTGCTAAATTCCATGGAGAGTGATCTGATACAAAGACAAGTACTGTAATATTACATACTGTCAAATAACAGAATATATAATATTTCACATGTCAAGGAGGCTTTAGCTGACTTACTTTTATATGTATTTAGCACAATGGTGCAGCATATTTGATTGGCAGAACAGAGAATGTTTGCAAGTGGCCACTGGTGACAATGGGGTATAATGTAGAACATCATATGAATAAGCCTATTGGATCCCATTTGTTTAAACAGTATTTCCCACCATGTGGCTATCTGGGAAGCCACATGTACGTGAACAAGCTAATTGGATACCGTTAAAAATGTTATTTAATGTTTTACTGGCTATTTCGCACAAATGATCTTGCACGTAAATATTGCATCAGGCTTACTGGTGCCAGTAAAAGTATTATTGAATTGATTTGAATTTTTTTATATCGTTTTTTACATTAAAAGTGCATATATTATTACATATCGGCAAATTTCTTAACTGGCCTCATGGCGGCAACAGCATCCTTGGGCGTTTGTTTTGGATAGAATTCTGAAAATATACAGTAGGGATAACATATAGAATTCTAACTAATCACACACAAATGCCTATACTAATGCCCCTGCTGACATCACAAATTTAGTAAGACAAGCTCACTCCACAACTTCTGCATATGGAAATTACCATCTACTTTGGTATTGTGCCTAAGTTGCAGCAAAGTTATATTTTTAGTTTGTGGGTAGTGATGGGCAAATTTGCCAGGTGCAAATTCATGGGGAATTCCCACGATTCGCTAAACTGCCGCAAAAATTCACCAGTGAAAATTTGCCGACGTCCAAAAAACGGATGCTGGCGTCCAAAAAACGGACGTTGGCATCAAAAATGGACGCTGGTGCCGTTTTGCGAATTTTCCACTGTTTTGGGAAATTCACAAATTTTTCGGTGAAGCCAAACACCCCAAAATTCGCCCATCACTATTTGTGGGCAAACAGTTAATTCTAGCTTGAAGTTGTGTAAAAAGGACATCAGCGTTCTATAAAGTAGAATCATATTAGTTGCTTGTTTAAATAGACATTAACATGCTAATGGAACCCTGGAATTAACACCCTCTCAGAGCAAGCATTATTTCCTTAGTTCACTTGCATCAACTAAAGTAAAACAGACTACATTTGAACTGCTATACTGTAGCTAAGTCTACATACCAATACATATACTATGACTATAAACGGTTCTTTACAAAAAAAAACCTCTCCACTATAATACATCATAAAAACTTCTGTAAATCTGTCATGTAAGACACTGCTGAATTGATTCTCCGATTGTCTGAAAGAAATCACATAGCATAGGGGTATTATGTTATTTAAACGTTTCGGTTTTTCTTTCCAAAATATGTCTGTGATCTGTGCTAGATTAGAATCTACAAAAGAGCCATATGGCTCAACATTACAGACTGCTACAACTGACAATGCTTTTTACTTTTTATATTTATGACATCTCAAAAACTACTTTAAGAAGTTTGATAGAAACATAAATACTCGGCAGTGCTGCCTTTGTCAATCTCAGTCTTTCAGTACTATTTTCTGTTTTACTATGACAAATTGTGGAAGGAGTGCATTTTCAAACTGAGCACATTTTCATTAATCTAGTCGTCATTCCTGACATAAAAATCTGTTAAATACGTTAAGATTAATGAACGTTTCCAACCTGAATTGGTAAAAATAGAAGGCTAATTTTACACTTATTCTCCAAAAAAGTTATTCCATGGTATATGAGTCAGACTACTGAAATGCAAGACTCTTGTTAGCATTTTTTTAATGATATAGTTTATGATAATGATGAAGGCTAATGGTATGTTTCCATATTTACTTAACCTGTGGGCCAGGAAACAATAAAGGTTCTATAAAGGGTAAACAGTGGCACCACCTGAAATATGTTCAGTAGTTCTTATATCAAGTAAAGTCAAGGGGGAGATCTCACTGCCCCCCCCCATTCTGTGGGTGCATAACAGCAACTGAAAAGGATAATTGTAGTGGAATTCCCAAACTTTTAAAGCAAACATTTAAAACAATAAAAAAATAATTTATTTGGACATGAAAATATACACACACACACACACACACACATATTTATTTATTTTCTGGTGTAAATGGTCTAGTGAGTTTTCTCCATAAAAATTGTGGAAAATTCTCTAGAGAATTTATGGAAGCACATTTTTGGCACAATATGCTTGCAACAGGCAATTTACTAAAATGAAAATATTACTAGTGTGTAAATTTTCCTAGTGTGTATTTGCCAAATTACCAAGAGCAAAAGTGGATATTTGCCAAGAGAAATTTCTCTGTAGATTCAGGCTCTTGAACTACCATTATAAATATAGAGCAGACACTTTTGCATCTCATTATCTACATCCTTTCCTCTAGGTTTCCATCCCAAAGAGGGCTTTTAAATTTAAACTTACCCCAGATAGCACTCCAACTGGGTAAAAAAGCATAGTAAATCAATTAACATACTGTACAAAGTGTGAGTTAGCGGCCACAAATTAATTTCTTTCAGTAATTAATTGAAGTATATACCAAATTGTAAGCTTGTCACTATAATATACAATTAGGATAGTGAAGCTTTTTCTACCTTCTTAAGAGTACTCTACTTGTCTGATTCATGAATAATGCAGTTCTTTGACTTGGGTACTTGGTACTTGGTACTTTTGCAGATGCTTGTATTATGAGCTGCAACATATTTTGCAAGTGTGAAAAGGAGGAAGCAGTCACAAGTAACAGGAAGCCACACAAGGTGCTAGAATTCTAGTTTCACTTAGGAGGGCCTAAGTATAAATTCAAATAATTTATGAGCTTTGAACTGTTCTTTAGAAAAACAAATGGAAGATGACAATAATAGTAGGTCATGATGACAGCAGCAAAGCAAGGCTTCCAAACTTCGTCCTTTCAACTGTTGTTGAAGTACAAATCCTAACACCTCTGATAAATAACATGGCATTGTAGTTCATCAAGAACTAAATAACTAGGGATGGGCAAATTTGACCCATTTAGTTTTGCCAAGAATTCGGTGCCAGCGAAATGATGCTGATGCCCGTTATAAGTATATGGGCGTCAAAAAAATTTTGTTGCGTGGCAACATTTTTTTGACACGCACGTCTTTTTATTTTGATGCACAACACCATACAAGTCTATGGGCGTCATTTTTTCCGCCGAAACAAGGCGAAAAAAAATTCGCCCATCCCTATAAATAACCATAGCCTGAAAAATCCTATATGAATAATGGAAACTCTCAAAGCACTGCTTGATTGGGCCTGCCACAACTAAGGCAGACTTCATTCAAGATGTGAACTAATCCCATATCATCTGGATGGTAATGATCCAGTCTAGAATAACAGTGGCGAGTGAGCCAGAAATGAAAGACGGAAATGACAGGACCATGACAGTTCTAGAAAGTGGGGAACTAGAAGAGTGTGTTAGGAATTATGGGTATTGTAGTTTCCTGGGTTGTTGTGAGGATGGGTGAAGACACGAGGGGTTAAAATAGGAAGGGCATTATGAGGATGTTCTCTTTTACCTTGAAAAGCTCCCACCCACCCTCCCCAGAACAAGGGGGTAGCGTTGCAGGGGGTGATATTAATCAAGTGTTGCAGTGTCATAGTGGTAGCAGATAACAGGGGTTAGGCTTGGGGCCAAAGTGATGGAAGGGGCCCGATGGAAGGGGCTCGATGGAAGAGCCATGAGTTAAGAAAGGAATGCCGCATCCAGAAGGGACAACAGGCAGGACCCTGACTTTTGATTACAATTGTTTGCAGCCTTCAGTGGCTATCAGAGGCTACAAGAAATTAATGGTTAAATATTATATAAATGTAATTGCTTACTTTGCCATAAACTTAACTGATATATACTGGTTATTATTTATGTAAATTTGTAAATAAACAATCTGCGGCCGTTTGCACCGAAAATCTCTGATGTGGTCTGGTATGTTATCTTAAGGAGGGGGGGGATCTTGGTGTTGTTGGAAGGGGCCGGTCATGATTTAATTTTAAAAAAACAATCCATGTGTACTACTTAATAACATAACATAAAATAAGTTCTCATAAACGATCAATAACATTGTACTGACATGGGTTATATTGGCATGTCTCTATCTGAAAAGAAGTATCCATTGTGATATAAAACCTTTCACCTTAACTAGACAAAACTACATTTTCTGCTATTTTGTGTTTGTACTGCAATATAAAAATGTTTAGGAAACAAAACACCAAGCTGAATATATCTTTTTTTTCTAAGCAGAATTCATGCACATATCCCAGTCAGCCACATTTGCAGCAATAAAGTAAAATTAATGTTTGAAAACACATCTCGGTGGAATTGTGCAATATTCCGGAATTGTTTTAGCGACATTTGCTGTGAAACATAAAAACGTGAGACAGAAATCGGAATAGATATAGACTGTGTGCAGGCTCATTTTTTTTTTTGGAAATGATCACGTTCACCCAAAGAAGAAAATAAAACACAATTAATATTTGCAGAGGACAAATTCACATTTGCATAGCTCCATAAAAAGCAAATGTTACTCTTGTTTCCTCCGACGAGTTTAAATCTCTTTAGCGTCATGCTCTTTTGTTGGTTGTCCCTTTCTGTATATCACTTTGCTTTATTATATGATCCACGATCTTTACATTTTAGTCACAGCCAAAGAAGATAATAGCATCATTTTCATGCAAAGGCACAAGCCTGGCAGCTGAAGATGGTTAGTAATTCTTATTGCAAATAAATGCAGGGAATTAGAAGATATAATTGTTAAGCTTTTACAGCTGACATTAAGGTAGAAGAACATCTACATTCTGAGTAAGAGCAAATGTATGTACAAATGATCTTAATAACTGCTTCAGTTTGCTTATTCCAGTGAAAGATACTTTCTGTACAACACTGATGGAAAGATGCTGATATTGATTTATTTGGCATTTTATTTATAGGCATAATATTCGAGGGGGAGTGGAATTATCCAGAGTGATAAGTCTATAACCATGGTTCCACACTGGCAAAGAAGATATGATCTCAAAATATTTTATTACTGCCAAAGGACAAGAACTGAATATCTTATTATAAAAATGGCTTCTTAAAAGCAATAGTTTAGCTTAACTTTTAATATGTAGTAGACAATGACATCCTGGGACAATTGCCATTTGGTCATGCTTTTTATGTGTGAGTTTTTAAAAACTTGTTGTTTTTTTTAATTTATGCCTTTTTAGCAACCAAAATGCAGATTTTTTTAGCAGTTATATAGAAGATTATTTGGCATGCAAACTATTGGTTGGGTAAGGAGAGCCATAGCAACAATAGAACAGTAAGAGTAAGAGAACTGGGGTTAATACTACCAAAAAGGGGTAGGTAGAATCAAGTAAAAGCAGAGTTTAGGCTAGATGGCCATTTAACAGAATAAGTCAGCAAGAATCAGTGAATCAGGAACCAAGAGAGGTTCCAACAACAAGAAAATAAGCCAGAAGTCAAACAAGCCAAGGTCAGGAATCAATAAGAAACAAGTAAGCAAACCACATCAAGGATATCCAAGCAAAGTGTACATGGCATGTGGTATCCTAAAATGTCTATTGAGCTTGTGTTTTGGATGTTTGGTTTGTTTGTGCACCACAACAAAAATGTTTATCTGTGGACAGCATTGTGCCAGGATGAACGCACACCTGTAGATGGTATTCCGCAAAAGGAGATGTGTATAGTTCCTTATTGAAAATACACCAGGGCACCATTTTGCAAGGTATCATCATGAGAGAAGGTTAAATATGTTTCTCTCTTGAATCCTTCAAAATGTCAAATATTTGTTTTGGTCTACTTTTTATTATTTTATTGATATTTTCCTGATGGGCACTTGTGTTACTATTATACTGCAAAGCACATACAGGTAACATTTTTAGTTTTAGGTTCCAATTCTTGATCATTAAGTTAATAAAGAATTTCTACACCAAACTGTATGTCCGCAGAAACTTGTTTTGAGTGTGATTAAATATAATTGTGATGTGAGTAGGGTGTCTATGGGTGTGCCTAGAGGTGTTTGCTCCTTACTAAATATTTAGCACCCTAATGCCAGAATAATTGGTTGGGATGAACATGTCAAATGTTAGACCACTGGAGTGAGAACATTACAATTCTGGAGAACTTTGCAAAGGTCCACTTAAGTGAACCAGAGAATGCAGCACCCAGTTCATCAGACCAATATAACTCATAGCACTAAGGTAAATGAAGGAAGAAGCATAGTCCAATATACCAGCACAAATTTAAAAGTTCTGTACCAGTAAAACAGGAATTTCAGGGTAAGAATCTCCCACAAATTTGGTAGCACCACTAGCTAAATTATGATTATGGCACTACCCATATCAGCCCCCCCCCTCGATTCTACTGCCTAATAATTACAACACATGGCTTCAACTTTTTGGTGACAGTCATATAATATCAATTAATAGTTAAATATGAACAACAATACAACATATTTAAATACCACTATTTAAAATAAGGCAACATTTCTCATTTCTGACAAAATCTTAAGGCCCTCTGTCATTCTGCCCTTCCAGGTGACATTGATACAGTCTAGCCTCTTGCACCTAACTCACCGTATATGCATGGCATTTTCCATTTCACATTACTGCTCTTTAACAGGCAATCCCCAAGCTCATGGGAAAGTCAATATCATTGAACCAAAGTTCACCATAGTTACCCACCTTAGGAGTTGGCAGAGTATGGCACACACAGGCAGCATAGGGAAGGCGGAGTTTGGCACACACAGGCAGCATAAGGCAGGTAGAGTATGGCACAAACAGGTAGTCAGAGAATGGCACACACAAGCAACATAGAGCAGGCAGGTTATGGCACAGGTTGACAGAGTATGGCACACACAGGGGGCATAGGGCAGGCAGATTATGGCACACACAGACAGCATAAATCACGCTGTGTATAGGACACACAGGCATAGGAGGAGACAGGGAAACCTAACAGGGCTATATGGAACGTATTTTAGGACATCCTGCAGTGAAATACATGTAGTATGCCTTCGGAATGGCGCATCGGTTGCTTTTACCGTCACTCATCATCCAAATCTGCAATCACACCTCCGTCCTCTACCCTCCCTTCTCAGCTGTCAGTCATACAAACTCCGTCCCCCACACAGCTGTAATTTAACGTACAACTGTATGTGTTTTTAAGGACACAACATTATTTAAATGTATGTCTTTAATAAGAAAACCCACCGCAGCGGGTAAATACAGTATTAAAGCTGATTTAAACTAGATTACAAACAGTGACAGAAGTTTAGATTGGTTCTTAACTTTAAATCTATATGAATAATAAATAAGGATATAATAAACTTTGGTGTGCTTTCATAAATCTAGGCAGTAGACAGAGGCATAAGGGAGTTTTCTAATCTGTAAAATGCTTTATTTTTCAGACTTATTTTTATTACAAAAAAAGTATTTGGTCCAAGCTTCTAACAAATGAAAACTAAAAAGGAGGCGGTGAAAATATAATATGGCATTGAATTTAAAAGTTGTTTTTATTCCTGGGTTTACTTTACACAAACTTTGAAGAAAATATTCGCTTTCCTATTCCTTGCCCTCCGTGCAGCATTTGTCTCCTCTCTATTTGCATAGAAATGGCAGAGCATGCAGAGCTATGAATCACATGTGGTGTGCGATCCAGGAGGAAAGCCATAGATATTGTAGTCACACTGGCACATTATGTGTCAGCTAAATCCCTCAAAGAGCTTACAATGTTAGTTGAGTATGACACACAGGGGATAATAGGATCATATATTCTAGGCACAGTGAGCTGACTGAGAGGTAGCATCTAAGATGCGCCTAGAACTTTATGCTATTAAGCCAGTAAGAAATAGAATATCTGCAATCTGCAGCTGCATCACCTGTACTGTATTTATGTATATACTATATTTCATAGTTTGAGGTACCATTTCCTCAGGTTTTTTCTGTCTTCATAGACGATGTTTAGCTTTTCTTTGAATTTCTTGCAATTAAAAATAAGGAAAACAGTTCAACAGAAAGCAGTTTAAAGGCAGTCGTTATTTTTATGGTGTAGTTTTATTTCTAAATTAAACTCGACACTGCAACCAATTCATTCTACAATGTAAAATGTCATTCCTAAACCAAGTACTGTATATATTTTTTAGTTGTAATATTGGTGTCTTGGCAGCCATCTCAGCTCATTTAGCCTGGTAATGTGCTTTTGTGCTTTAAGAAAAAGCCAGTGCTGCACTATGGAACTGCTTTCTGACAGGCTATTGTAATGTAACCAAAGGAGTCACAGTGGGACATGGATTTTTATTATTATCTGGTTACCTTCCCATTCTTCTTTTGGTAGGCTGCTGAGCAGTAGAGAGTAACTGAAGTTTATCAGTCACATGACTGGGGAAACCTGGGAAAAAATATGTCTAGCCCCATGTCAGATTTCAAAATTATATATAAAAAAATCCATTGGCTCTGTTGAAAAATGGATTTCAGTGCAGAAGTCTGCTGGAGCAGCACTATTAACTGATGCAGTGTCGGACTGGCCCACCCAAAAACCTTAGACCAGGGGCCCACCATAAAACTTTAGACCAGGGGCCACGCTCAGTACTATTATTCTTCATCTCCTCAATCAACCTCTATTCTCCTAGTCTTCTTTACATACTTTATAGTTACATACTATAATCTTTACATACTATAATCAATTATTCCATCTATTTAGCCTCTTTGTTCTCATAGAAATAGGGAATGGCCATAAAATAGGCCAAAAGTTTAGCAGCACGAGGGCCCACTGACACCTTGGCCAACCGTGAGTTTTCCTGGTATCCCGGTGGGCCAGTCCGACACTGAACTGATGCGAGAGAGAGACAGAGAGTGAGAGAAAGGAATGTCATGACATGCAGAGAATGCTTGTAAACATATTACTGTACAAGTATAGGATGTCTTATTTAGAAAGCTCTGATCTATAGGAAGCCCATCTCCCATTATTAGCAAGTAATTATATTTTTTTATGATTTCCTTTTTCTCTGCAATAATAGAGTACATTGTTCTTGATAGTTACTAGGCTGCAGGGTTTTTTTTGTTAATGTTTAAATGATTTTTAGCATAATAAAGGTATGGAGATCCAACTTACAGAAAGATCCAGAAAACCTCAGGTCCCAATAATTCCAGAAAATAGATTCTGTACCCATAGTTGGCAGCCACTCCTGTTTTTTTTTCTCCTGTAACAAAATCAGTAAATGAAATAAGTTATTAAGGTATATTGCAGTAAGTGAATATTTTGAGTTCTACACCCACGTCATGTATATATTTATGTGCATACAAAGCTGAATGCAAGCATGGACTTGAGCTTTATTCACAGACAAGGTTGATGCACAAAAGTCTTTTGAATCTTTTCAATACATTTTAGTATGCCTGTCCTTAGATGAACCTATTGCTGCCAATATAGTCACTCAAAAGCTGTAGTGTAGGACCCCAAGCATGTTCAAATCAGCTGGCAGTAACCATTCTGCAGATAACATGTACATAGGCATAAAAAGCAAACTTTGGAAAAAATGTCAGTTAGTCAAGAAAAGCTAGAAATGTAAAAGCTGAAACATGGAAAAATCTTTATTTTCTTTCTTTTTCTTTCTTTTTCTTCCTTTTTCTTTTTTTTTTGATGAGTACCATTAGTGGAGATTGTGTGAATAGTACATCTGCCTTGCAGCACTGGTGTCCTGAGTTTGATCACGGCTTGGGCACTATGCAAGGAGTTTATATGTTCTCCTTATATCTGTTTGGGTTTCCTCTGAATACTCCTGTTTCCTCCCACACTCAAAACATGCAGGAAGGTTCACTGGATCATCATTAAAGTATAGCAGAAAGTTCTGCTCAACATTACATTCTAAACAAATTATACTGGGTGCAATTAGGCTGTGACCACAACATTCATATAGGCAAATACAAAAGTTCCTCTGCACTCAACCCATTATCAATATATTAAGGACATGTGACATTAAATGTCAATATTGCAATATATCTAAGATGGCCAACTACACCAAAGACATCCCTGGTCTGGCCAGTCCTACACCCACTTTTATCTGATTCTTTAAGAATTCTACTATTCATTATTAGCTCCCACCCTTTCCAGCTACGGTCAGGTGATCCCAGTGGTGGCCAATAAAATATTTTTTATCCCTGAAAGCAAGTTGCGAGTCAAACTTGTGTAAAATGTATAATGAAGCAATAGAATTGTTAATTAATCAGAAAGACAGAAAGTCAGTGTAGGCAGACCAGAGATGACTGACATAGTTGGCCAGCTTGATTACATTGCAATATATGGACAAACAATCCCTGTTTTGCTTTAAGGGGAGGGATTTCTTTTAGTAACTTAATGTAGCTTAATGTCTCAATGCCCTTAATATATTTATAATGGGGTTAGTGCCGAGGATCTCTTGCATTTGTCATCATTAAATTGACCATAGTATAAATGTGTTGGGAATCTTAGATTGTAGGCTTTACTGGGGCAGGAACTGATGTGAATGATGTATGATCTCTAAAGTGCTGAAGAAATGTGTTATATAATGAACGACAAAGCTTATACTCAATATTGTACAGCAAATGCCATTAGGGATGTAGCGAACGTCGGAAAAAAAGTTTGCGAACATATTCGCGAACTTGCGCAAAAATGCGAGCGGTTCGCGAACCCCATAGACTTCAATGGGAAGGCGAACTTTAACATCTAAAAAAGACATTTCTGGCCAGAAAAATGATTTTAAAGTTGTTTAAAGGGTGCAACGACCTGGACAGTGGCATGCCAGAGGGGGATCAAGGGCAAAAATGTATCTGAAAAATCTGCCTGTGTGTGCTTGGAAGAGATAGTGTAGGGGGAGAGCTGTTAGTGATTTCAGGGACAGATGATAGTAAGTTTGCTGGCTAGTAATCTGCTTGATACTGCTCTGTATTGGAGGGACAGAAGTCTGCAGGGATTTGAGGGACATTTTAGCTTAGGTAGCTTTGCTGGCTAGTAATCTACTGTTCTCTTTAAACAACTGCCATACGTTGACCTTGTAGGCATTGTTTGCCCAGTTTTTTTGGACGCAGCCACTGAAGCACAGTTGCCAGAAAAAATATGCCATATAAATGCTGAAAATAGTCATTTTTCGCCATACGTTGACCTTGTAGACATTGTTTGCCCAGTTTTTTTTGGACGCAGCCACTGAAGCACAGTTGCCAGAAAAAATATGCCATATAAATGCTGAAAATATAAATTTTTTGGTTGCAGCCACTGAAGCACAGAGGCCAGAAAAATTATGCCATATAAATGCTGAAAATATAAATTTTTTTGGTTGCAGCCACTGAAGCACAGAGGCCAGAAAAATTATGCCATATAAATGCAGAAAATATGCATTTTTTTGGTTGCAGCCACTGAAGCACAGAGGCCAGAAAAATTATGCCATATAAATGCAGAAAATATGCATTTTTTTGGACGCAGCCACTGAAGCACAGTTGCCAGAAAAAATATGCCATATAAATGCTGAAAATAGTAATTTTTCGCCATACGTTGACCTTGTAGACATTGTTTGCCCAGTTTTTTTGGTTGCAGCCACTGAAGCACAGTTGCCAGAAAAAATATGCCATATAAATGCTGAAAATATAAATTTTTTTGGTTGCAGCCACTGAAGCACAGAGGCCAGAAAAATTATGCCATATAAATGCTGAAAATATAAATTTTTTTGGTTGCAGCCACTGAAGCACAGAGGCCAGAAAAATTATGCCATATAAATGCAGAAAATATGCATTTTTTTGGACGCAGCCACTGAAGCACAGTTGCCAGAAAAAATATGCCATATAAATGCTGAAAATAGTAATTTTTTGCCATACTTTGACCTTGTAGACATTGTTTGCCCAGTTTTTTTGGTTGCAGCCACTGAAGCACAGAGGCCAGAAAAAATTAAACCAGTAGGGTTTGCACCCTAGTTTGTAACGGTGGCGGAGGGAGGAGGACGCTAAAGGACAGCTGTGTGTGGAGTCATGAGGCTTGAAGAGAAGGACAGCTGCATAGAAGTCAGAACAAGTCTTCCGGCGTGCAGTAACCCTCCGAGATCCACCCCTCATTCATTTTAATAAAGGTCAGGTAATCGACACTTTTGTGACCTAGGCGAGTTCTCTTCTCAGTTACAATCCCTCCTGCTGCACTGAAGGTCCTTTCTGAGAGCACACTTGAGGCTGGGCAAGACAAGAGGTTCATGGCAAATTGTGACAGCTCTGGCCACAGATCAAGCCTGCGCACCCAGTAGTCCAGGGGTTCATCGCTCCTCAGAGTGTCGATATCTGCAGTTAATGCCAGGTAGTCCGCTACCTGCCGGTCGAGGCGTTCTTTGAGGGTGGATCCAGAAGGGTTGTGGCGCTGCCTTGGACAGAAAAACATTTGCATGTCTGACGTTACAGACTGGCCAAAGGGCTTTGTCCTTGCAGGTGTGCTCGTGGCAGGATTACTGGCACCTCTGCCCCTGGAATGTTGATGAGTTCCTGAAGTGACATCACCCTTAAAAGCATTGTACAACATGTTTTGCAGGCTGGTTTGTAAATGCCGCATCTTTTCGGACTTGTGGTATGTTGGTAACATTTCTGACACTTTATGCTTGTACCGAGGGTCTAGTAGCGTTGCGACCCAGTACAGGTCCTTCTCCTTAAGCCTCTTGATACGGGGGTCCTTCAACAGGCATGACAGCATGAAAGACCCCATTCTCACAAGGTTGGATGCAGAGCTATCCATCTCCGCTTCCTCATTATCAAGGACTGCATCATCCACGGTCTCCTCCCCCCAGCCACGTACAAGACCAGGGGTCCCCAAAAGGTCACCACTAGCCCCCTGGGAAGCCTGCTCCTGTTGGTCCTCCTCCTCCACAAAGCCACCTTCCTCCTCTGACTCCACTTCTGGCACCTCTCCCTGCGTTGCAGCAGGTGCCTGGGTTCGTTCTGGTGATTCTGACCAGAAATCGTGCGCTTCCAGCTCCTCGTCACGCTGGTCTACAGCCTCATCTGTCACTCGTCGCACGGCACGCTCCAGGAAGAAAGCAAAGGGTATTAGGTCGCTGATGGTGCCTTCGGTGCGACTGACCATATTGGTCACCTCTTCAAAAGGTCGCATGAGCCTGCAGGCATCGCGCATAAGCACCCAGTAACGGGGGAAAAAAATCCCCAGCTCTGCAGATCCAGTCCTACCACCCAGTTCAAAAAGGTACTCGTTGATGGCCCTTTGTTGTTGCAGCAGACGTTCCAACATAAGGAGCGTTGAATTCCAGCGAGTCTGGCTGTCAGAAATCAAACGCCTGACTGGCATGTTGTAGCGCTGCTGAATGTCAGCAAGGCGTGCCATGGCTGTGTAGGAACGTCTGAAATGGGCCGACACCTTTCTGGACTGGGTGAGAACGTCCTGGAATCCTGGGTACTTGGAGACAAAACGTTGGACTATTAAATTTAACACATGTGCCATGCAGGGCACATGTGTTAAATTGCCCAGTCTCAACGCTGCCAACAGATTGCTTCCATTGTCACACACCACTTTTCCGATCTGCAGTTGGTGTGGGGTCAGCCACCGATCGGCCTGTGACTGCAGAGATGACAGGAGTACAGATCCGGTATGGTTTTTGCTTTCCAGGCACGTCATCCCCAAGACAGCGTGACAACGGCGTACCTGGCACGTCGAATAGCCTAGGGGGAGCTGGGGGTGCACAGGTGTGGAGGAGGAGAAGGAGGACCCAGCAGCAGAGTAAGAAGAAGAAGAGGAAGAAGACGAGGTAGAGAGCGATGGAGGAGTAGAGGTGGTGGCAGAACCGCGTGCAATCCGTGGTGGTGACACCAACTCCACTGTTGTTGTTGAGCTACCCATTCCCTGCTTCCCAGCCATTACCAAGTTCACCCAGTGGGCAGTGTAGGTGACATACCTGCCCTGACCATGCTTGGAGGACCATGCGTCAGTAGTCATATGGACCTTTGGCCCAACACTAAGTGACAGAGATGCGGTAACTTGGCTCTGCACATGTTGGTACAGGTGTGGTATTCCCTTTTTAGAAAAAGAATTGCGGCTGGGTACCTTCCACTGCGGTGTCCCAATTGCTACAAATTTGCGGAAGGCCTCAGAGTCCACCAGCTGGTATGGTAAAAGCTGGCGGGCTAAGAGTGCAGACAAGCCAGTTGTCAGACGCCGGGCAAGGGGGTGACAGTCAGACATTGGCTTCTTACGCTCAAACATGGCCTTCACAGAAACTTGGCTGGTGGCAGATGACTGGGAATGGGAACAGGTGGTCAAGGTGGAAGGCGGAGTGGAGGGTGGTTCAGACGGGTCAAGGAGAGCAGAGGTAGAGCAGTAAGATGCTGGACCAGAAGGAGTGTGGCTTTTAGTTTGCCTGTTGCCTTTGAGGTGTTGCTCCCAAAGTGCTTTGTGCTTGCCGCTCATGTGCCTTCGCATAGAAGTTGTACCTATGTGGCTGTTGGGCTTACCAAGGCTCAGTTTCTGACTGCACTCATTGCAAATTACAATGCTTTTGTCAGAGGCATACACATTAAAAAAATCCCACACTGCTGACTTTTTGGAAGTGTGCGATCTGGCGGTAACAGTAGAAGTTGGCGGCATTGGCGGCAATGGCGGGTGCGTTGGCCGGCTGAACACAGGTGCCGATACATGTTGTTGCCCTACTGATCCCTGCGGGCTGTCCTCCCTGCTTCTTCTAAGTCTTATTCTCCTACTGCCTCTCTGACTCTCCGTCTCTCCATCTGAACTACCCTCCTCTTGCTCTCTTCTACTAGGCACCCACAAAACATCAATCTCCTCATCATCATTCTCCTCAGATGCATCAATTTCTTCTGACACATCACAGAAGGAAGCAGCAGCGGGGACCTCCTCCTCATCACTCATTATGTCCATCTCTGTCGTGTTCTCTGCCAGAATTAAATCTGGTGTAACGTCCTCATCTCAACTCATGGGAAAATAACTCCTCTGACTCCAGTGAAGAAGGGGCACCGGTGGTGGAGGAAGTGTTACGTGGGGTGGCCATAGCAGTGGAGGATGAGGAGGATGTTGTGGTAAAGTTAGAAACGGTAGAGGATGGGGTGTGCTGTGTAAGCCAGTCAACTACCTCTTCAGCATTTTGGGAGTTCAGGGTAGGGATGTAGCGAACTAGTTCGCGCGAACTTCGACTGTTCGCGTCCGCCGAATGTTCGCGAACGTCGCGCGACGTTCGCCAATACGAGTTCGCGTTCGATTCGAACAAAAATCGTTCGACCATTCGACCATTCGATTCCTTCGACCGCTAAAATCGAAGGATTTTCGTTCGAATCGAACGATCGAAGCCATTCGATCGAATGAAATCATTCGATCGAATGGCTTCGATCGTTCGATTCGAACGAAAATCCTTCGATCGAACGATTAAAATCCTTCGATCGTTCGAATCGAACGATTTTGCGGATGTTCGAAGTTCGCGAACTGTTCGCGAACTGTTCGCATTTTTGCCGGTGTTCGCGAACGGCGTTCGCGAACACATAAATGGCAGTTCGCTACATCCCTAGTTCAGGGTCATTGGCTTTTTAAAACTGGGCAATTTGCTAGGGCCACAGGATTGCATAGCAGCACGGCCCCTAGCACGGCCTCTGCGTGGCGGCCTGCCTTTGCCTGGCATTATTTTTAAAAAAACAACAACAACAAAAACTCAGTTGGTTTTTCTGGAAACGATAATACACACAGCTAGATGGCAGTTTGAAGAAAACAGTGTGCAAATAATGCCTACAAGATCAACGTATACACTACTACAGCGGTGGATACGGATTACGTAAAATATATGAATGCTGCTTGAAAAAAAGTAACTCAAGTGGTTTTTCTAGAGACGATAATATTATCAATATTTAGACAAAATGTGAACAAGCTCACACAGCTAGATGGCGGTTTGAAGAAAACACTGTGCAAATACTGCCCACAAGATCAACGTATACACTACTACAGCGGTGGATACGGATCTCGTAAAATTTATTATGGCTGCTTGAAAAAAGTCACTCCGGTGTTTTTTCTGGAGACGGTAATATTATGGATATTTAGACAGAATGTGAACAAGGTCACACAGCTAGATGGCAGTTGGTTGAATAACACACTGGGCAAAAAATGCCTACAGGGCAAATAATGCCTAAAAGGTCAACTTATACACTACTACAGCGATGGATACGGATTACGTAAAATACAGTATATTATGGCTGCTTGAAAAAAGTCACTCCGGTGTTTTTTCTGGAAACGGTAATATTATGGATATTTAGACAGAATGTGAACAAGGTCACACAGCTAGATGGCAGTTGGTTGAATAACACACTGGGCAAAAAATGCCTACAGGGCAAATAATGCCTAAAAGGTCAACTTATACACTACTACAGCGATGGATACGGATTACGTAAAATATATTATGGCTGCTTGAAAAAAGTCACTCCGGTGTTTTTTCTGGAGACGGTAATATTATGGATATTTAGACAGAATGTGAACAAGGTCACACAGCTAGATGGCAGTTGGTTGAATAACACACTGGGCAAAAAATGCCTACAGGGCAAATAATGCCTAAAAGGTCAACTTATACACTACTACAGCGATGGATACAGATTACGTAAAATATATTATGGCTGCTTGAAAAAAGTCACTCCGGTGTTTTTTCTGGAGACGGTAATATTATGGATATTTAGACAGAATGTGAACAAGGTCACACAGCTAGATGGCAGTTGGTTGAATAACACACTGGGCAAAAAATGCCTACAGGGCAAATAATGCCTAAAAGGTCAATTTATACACTACTACAGCGATGGATACGGATTACGTAAAATATATTATGGCTGCTTGAAAAAAGTCACTCCGGTGTTTTTTCTGGAGACGGTAATATTATGGATATTTAGACAGAATGAGAACAAGGTCACACAGCTAGATGGCAGTTGGTTGAATAACACACTGGGCAAAAAATGCCTACAGGGCAAATAATGCCTAAAAGGTCAACTTATACACTACTACAGCGGTAGTAAAATAAAAAAAAGTAAAATAAAAAAAAAATGAATATTAAAAAAAAAAAATTAAAGTTGGTGCTGCTGAACTACTAGGAGCAGCAGATTAGCACACCAGTCCCACTCCCCAACACTGCTAGACTAATAGCACTGGGCTCTTATAGTAGTAGTAGTAGTAGTAGTAGTAAAACAACAAAAAAATAAATAAAAGCAGTCCTTACAAGGACTACTGTTATTGCAGCAGTCAGCAGATGAGATCAGAAGCAGGACAGCTGCCCACTGCAGCTACATACAGAGCACTGCAGTAGAAGGTAGATTACTAGCCAGCAAAGCTACCTAAGCTTAAATGTCCCTCAAACCCCTGCAGACTTCTGTCCCTCCAATAACAGAGCAGTATCAAAACGATTACTAGCCAGCAAACTTTCAACTGTCCCTGAAATCACTAACAGGCAGCAGCTCTCTCCCTACACTATCTCTTCAGCACACACAGGCAGAGTGAAAAAACGCTGCAGGGCTTCGGTTTTTATAGGGAAGGGGAGTGGTCCAGGGGAGAGCTTCCTGATTGGCTGCCATGTACCTGCTGGTCTGGGGTGAGAGGGCAAAAAAAAGCGCCAACAATGGCGAACCCAAAATGGCGAACGTCGCGCGGCGTTCGCGAACTTCCGGCGAGCGCGAACACCCGATGTTCGCGCGAACAAGTTCGCCGGCGAACAGTTCGCGCCATCTCTAAATGCCATAGATGAATTGACAAATGTTGGTGTTTTCCTACTGACATAAAATGTAGATATAATTGGAAATTGCCATAAAAAAAGTAGACAAGGACCGCATGCTTTGCTCTTTACCTATGTTGACATTGCCTTCCTCTCCCTGAAAAAGTGTGTTTTGCAGCTGGGTCCAGGATAATTTTGGCAACAGAAAGCACAAAATGCAAACTCAAAGACATTGCTTGATAGAATAAGGCACAAAATGCTTCATTTTTATAGGTATGATTTTGTAAGTATCTGCAAAAACCTCGGCAATTTTGTCTTTTTCTGTGACTAAAGAAAAAAAAGTTGTAGATTTTTTCTACAATTTATCAAAATCTTCAGCTTTCCAAATTGATACTCATACTCAACTGTAAAAATATGAAAATAAAGGAGTAAAAAAATCACAATAAAGATATGATTAAACTAAATCTGCCCCTTAATGTACAAAACCTTAGTCAGTGATATTACTGGTACACGTGCAATTAACATATACTTAGATGAATGATATAAGTTTGCTTGAAGCATTCAAAATGTTCGGTGCTTACATACGCTTACGCCTGTGAGTACAGCCCAATCAGGAAACATGGGCTGCATTTGTCCCTGCCTTCCCTATCAGTGGAACACATGAAGGATTAACAGCAACTTCCAATACAGTTGGGATGTAAAATGTAAATTCAAAGACAATGGGGTTTTTGTAAATCATTAAAACCCTCTATTTTATTGCAAATAGTACAAAGACAACACATAACATGTTGAAAATTAGAAATGTTCTGAAATGTATGTATTTCTGAAAAATATTTGCTCATTTTGAATTTGATGCCAGAAATTTTTTTTTAAAAAAGTTGGGACCAGGCCAACAAAAGACTGGAAAAGCTCTATAATGTGGAAAAAAAAGTCACCTGGTGGAACATTTCACCAATTGGAAACAGATCAGTTACGTGATTGGGTATAAAAATAGCATCCCTGAGAGGCGGGTTTCTAAAAATTAAAGATGGGGAGGGGTACTGCAAGGTACTTAGCAATGTTCCTCAATGTAAAATTGCAAAGAATTTCAGGCTTTTATCATCCACAGCGCATAATATAATTTAAAAAATTACCGAATATGGAGATATCTCTGTACACAAGGGACACAGCTGAAAGCTAATAAAGGATGATTATGATCTTTGGGCCCTCGGGCAGCACTGGATTAAAACCAGACATGGTTTTGTAGTGGAAATGACTGCAGATGTCCAGGAATAGTTAGACGTCTTTTTCTGGGAAAGGCTTATTTCAGCAAGATAATGCCAAACCACATTCTGTACATACTACAACAGCATTGCTCCTATAGTAAGAGAGTTCTGGCGCTGAAATTACCCGTTTGCTGTCTAGGCCTGTCCCTGACTAAAGACATGTGGTAAAACAAATGAGACCCCCAACAGCTGAAATCCTGACAAGAATGGGCCAACATTTTACTTTTAAAACTACAGCAATTGGTTTCCTCATATATATTATGCAGTATCTACCAATATATTACAGAGTGCTAAGAAAAAAATAACTTGGTGGAAAACATGCCACTGTCCCAACGTTTTTGAAATGTGTGGCTGGCATTAGTGATGGGTGAATTTGCTATGTTTCGCCGAAAAATTCGAAAATTCGGAAAAAAATTGACGCCGGTGTCAAAAATTTTCACCAGAGAATTTTCACGGCTGTTTCACGAATTTATTCGCCAGCGCAAATTTGCCCATCACTAGCTGGCATCAAAATAAGAACAAGCATATATTTTTAGAAGATTATAAAATCTCAATTGCAACATCTGATACAGATGAAGCCACTTGGATTTGTGAGTTAAATGCGTCATGACTCAGGGGTAATTGAAGAAACTGTGTTATCTTAAGTCATCTTAACTCATTTAATGCATTTAACCTTTTCATTAGCATACCAAAGCTCCATTGTTCACAATGGTGAATGCTTTAATTAGATGGGATGTTGTGACACAGTTTTCTGTGTTAAATGAGATAAATGGGATATCTGTGTTTAGTTATTCTGTGTCAAACAGACAAACCAAAGTGGCTGCATCTGTATGTTGTGTTTCTACTATTTGCAATGAAATATAGGGTATACATGATTTGCCTATTATCTAATTTCTTTTTATTTACATTTTACACAGTGTCCAAACTTTTTTGGAAATTAGGTTGTATGCTGAGCTTTGTAGTCCAGCATCCAACAAAATGTTGTTGAGTATCAGTGCTTAGATCCCCTTTAAGTTGTTAGTTGTATATAATAGTGGGTGATCTTGACCAAATGTAGTATTTGGAAAAAATAGCTACATAAATGTTCAGAACTTGGGAGCAAAACTGCATATTTTAGGAGCTGTGACATGTATTTATCTATTTTCACAGAAATACCTTTAGATTGAGCAATGACTTCAACATTTGCAGACCTGAAGTCAACTCATGAGCTACAATTTTGCTTTAATTTAGCTCATTAGCAAGTAATGCAAACGGTGCTAAGAGTTTTCCAGCTCCTAATACAGAATGATATCTGAAGATGCTGATAATTACACAATTGTCACTTATTACCATTGTTCTCTGGAAAAGCTATTGACTTTTCACAAGATAGCACACAGTGATAAATGAGTCATTTATGTTAAAGAGAGCACAAGTGCAGACCAAAGCTAGATCCCAAGTTTTTCATGCAAAGTAGTTTCTTTTTAAATGAAAATATTGTTTTGCTTCTAAAGATCAAGTTTTACAGCTTATTGCATAACTTAGAGATTAGAGCCATGAGTTGTAGAGATGCTGATTCATAACTTGCTCATAACTTGATGTATGGTTATTATTATGGACCATTTGCAGAATCACAGCTAGATGAGTATATTATCGGGACAGTTTATAATATATTGTTTTACATGGTCATTGACATATTCTTTTTAAAATCTTACATTTTCTCCGTGTTAACTGAAACAAGGAGTTACTAGTGTTTTAGCCCTCCAGGGGCAGTCATAAATTTATAATAAAATCTTTGATACATGCAGTATTTTAAACTAGAGAAGGTTGCACATCTTCTTAGAGGTTATCTCCCTCAAAGCCCAGTTACTTTTCTTTTTTTTTTTTATTCTCGCAGCACAAAAACGGTGGGAACTGTGAAACATTTATGGATCAGAGTCTACAAAAGTACATTGTTACTGTTCATCAGAGACTGAAATGATGTCTCAGGTGTTTTATGTCTTAAGAGAAAAAAGTAGATGTTCACATAAATGGAAGACGGATTAAAGTAAGCGCATGCATATAAATTTCTTTCAGTGGCAGCATAAAGCTAGATGTCTTCGACTTCAAAATTATCAACAAATTATTTTATTCCGATAACACTGACCACTTCAAAGCAAGATTCGCACTCAGCAAAATGTTTTCCATTGCACTTAAATTTTACCACAACAGGAGGTATTTATTACTTTAGATACGCTGTCTTTGATGTATTTAGCGGTTAAGTGTATTAGTTCTACTTCATAGCGGTGTGAAAATCTGGCATTAGGCAAGAGAATATTTATGCTAATATTTGGGAAAGAGTTGCATATTCCATGGCAATCAATTTGGGGGTCGATCATAATCTCCCCTTAAAAAATACTATTCAGAATGTTACTATTATTTGCTATTTAAAAACAATATTAAAGGCACATAATACAAAAAACATGTTTTTAAAGTAATTAAAATATAATGAAGTGTTGCTCTGCATTGGTAAAACTGATCTGTTTGTTTGAATACACAACAGTAGTGTTTCTGATTCAAACTGCTGTGTAGCATATGAGGCAATGGGAATAGGGCTAAGGATAACCTACCTAAAAGACCAATAAATTCTGCAGAGCTAACCTGAGCCTTTTCTCCTGTAGGACTAACCCCCTTGGCTACACAGCAGCTTTTTTATATCCAGTAAACTAAAGTAGTGTTTCTGCAGCAAAAACATCAGTTTTACATTCGCAGGACAGCACTTCATTATATATTAATTACTTTAAAAAGCTTTCATTTTCTCATGCTACTGTTCCTTTAATGTACAATTTAGACAAAAAGTGCAAAAGTAATAAATAGTAAATAAGGGAAAAATGCTTGAGTTCTGGAGAACACTTTAAAGTAACAGTAACACCAAAAAATGAAAGTGCTTTAAAGTAATGAAAATATCATGTACTGTTACCCAACACTGGTAAAACTGATGTGTTTGCTTCAGAAACACTACTATAGTTCATATTAACAGGCTGCTGTGGAGCAATGGCGGAAATTGAAAAATGGCTATATGGCACAGGTTAACGAATGGATTACAGATAACACCATTAGACAGACAGAGCTTATTTGCCATCTGATGTGTAACCTGAGCCTTTTCTCCTTCGAATGGCTGCCCCCATTGCTACACAGCAGCTTATTTATATAAACAATAGTAGTGTTTCTTAAGCAAACACAGCAGTTTTACCAGTGCAGGGCAACACTACATTATATTTTCAATACTTTAAAATACTTTTATTTTTTGATGTTACTGTTCCTTTAAGGAGCCCATTTACTTAGCTCGAGTGAAGGAATAGAGGAAAAAACTTCGAATTTCAAATGTTTTTTTTGGCTACTTTGACCAGCGAATGGGCTACTTCGACCTTCGACTTTGAATAGACCGATTCAAACTAAAAATCGTTCGACTATTCGACCATTTGATAGTCAAAGTACTGTCTCTTTAAAAATAAACTTTGACCCCCTAGTTCGCCACCTAAAACCTACTGAAGTCAATGTTAACCTATGGGAAAGAAAAATTGTTCGATCAATGGATTAAAATCCTTTGAATCTAACAATTTGAAGGATTTAATTGTTCGTTCAAACAATTTTGTGGTAAATCTTTCGACTTTGATATTTGAAGTCGAAGGATTTCAATTCGGCAGTTGAATATCGAGGGTTAATTAACCCTCGATATTCGACCTTAAGTACATTTGCCCCTAAATGTATAGTATTGTTATACTGGCCTTTGATGAGCGCTACAATCGTTTTTTTTTTAATAAAATAGGTCTGCTAATTCTGTGGGGGAAAGAAAGTAGTAATACATGTCAAAAAGATTGGTTTAGGTCAGTAATTGTCTGTGATTTATGGAAAGTATTTTAAAGATTACTTCTTTTAGCCTCTAGTAAAATGTATTCGAGGATTGATTAATGCATACTTGATAATTCATTATTTCACCGAATCAATTGTTTTTCTATGTTTTAACAAGTAAGGTCAGGGCATATTGCTGAAAATTGTCATTTGGAAAATCTAACTCGTTTGGAGTGGTCTTAAGGGTTTTCAAAATAATTATCAGACTTCATATTTTGTTGGAAGCACTTGGCAAGGATGATGTTCCATACATTAAATTATAGCCGAGTCCTGAAAGTATTTTTTTAGCTTACTAGTGTCTTGGTGAAGCTGGAATTTTTTCTGTACCTCAGAACATAAGCTGCCATACTGAATTATAAAAGCTATGAAAGTTAAGGAAAATACATTTAATTTAAAAAATCTTTTTATTCAAATGGAACATCAGATAATTATCAGAAACAGCTAGCCGTACAAGTACCGTAGTAATAATATAGTAAATAAAGTTTTATTGGTATGTGCATGATGGCCCAGCAATAACAACTGTACTATGTACAATGGCACAAAATATCTATCACTGCACTTCACTTGGTTGGAAAGTGTAGCAGACAGTTTATATGCACCATTGTTATCGGTCAGTTGAATTTGTACAATAAATAGCAGCAGATCGGAATAAATATATTTTATGGAACTGGCCAAATTTCACCATTGGATGCCCCAAATATCTGATTTTTTTATATCATGTTAAAAAGCTCTGGCCATGTATAGAGTCCTCCATGCAAATATATATAAAAAAAGCAGCTAAAGATCACTCACCATTGATGAAATCAACCAGTAATAGGAAAGGATTTGGTGTATTTATTATGACTGAAGGTATAGTGTAATGTTATTCCTTTATTCAGCTAATTGTGCCATATTCTATGAATATACACTTTTCTACCCCACTGTATAGAGAATCAGTGCATTAATAGTGATGTGCGAATTTATTCACCAGGCACGAATTCGCGGCAAATTTGCACAATTCGCCACCGGCAAATACATTTGCGAAACGGCCTGCGAAAATTCGCTGGCGAAAATTCTGCAGCATCAAAAAAAATGCCGCCGGTGACCAAAAAAATGTAGCAAATTTGCCCAACACTATGCATTAATGTAACAGCCTGCATTTGTAAGTGTGAGTTGTAACATGATGTAAGTCGAATATTTCTATCTATCTATCTATCTATCTATCTATCTATCTATCTATCTAAGCATGGCTTGTTTTACCTGTTCCAATCCTTGTTCTGTGTTGCAGTTATCCATTACGGTTCCCTCACCTGCCCAGAGCTTTTCCCCTGGGTCCACTGCTATTAAGTCCTATCAGCATCCGAGAAATGAAGGGCTCCTCACAAAGGCAAAGGGCGGCCACTATAGTCAGAGGTGTGAGCCGTGACCGGGATCTTGGGGTTGCTCTGGGTTTTTGCATACCATACATTTTAATATACCCTTAAATTACAAAAAACAAATTTGAGCTCACTGTCTATAGTTACCTAGACAAACTAAAATATATTTCTCTCACCCCTTATTAGATAGGATATAATCTTTCACCTTACCAAAGCTAGGGCACACATGGAATAACAATTACCCTGATTATTATAATTATTATTATTCAAAAAAAGTCTACCTACATCAGATAATAATTAAAGCACCAACATATTCAGCAGCTCAGCATACAGATTAAATACATGCTGTACAATCAGTTGTGATTATCAGAGTAAGTGTAATTCCAGGTATGTGTGCCTATCTGTGATATTCTAGTACCAGATCGAGAATCTGTCTGTGTACAACTGTTCCTCGTATATGGTGGTTCATTTTTTGTAAGTAGTCCCAATTGCCAAAATGGTTAGAGGTAGAGTCATGTGCTGGTCCATTTTTTGAAACCCATACCCGACTTGTACCCACAACCCGAACCCACAATTTGACCTGAATATTCCTGCTACATGACCCACAATAGGCCAACTAACCATCCGACCCGGGGGACAGGTCTACACAAATGAGGAACCAGTAAGTGAAGGTTTCCTTCTTAACAGTCCCAATTCTAGTAATACAGCTAATGATGCATGGTTCACACATGAAGAAATTCAAAAGAGACTAGAACATGTTAAGATTAACAAAGGTCCAGGGCCAGATGGTATTCATCCCAGGGTAATTGGCGAGCTTAGCTCTGTGATTGCCAAACCTCTTTACTTGATTTTTCAGGATTCATTGAGATCTGGCATGGTGCCGAGAAACTGGCGAATTGCTAATGCGGTGCCTCTATTCAAAAAAGGATCCCGTTCTCAGCCTCAAAACTATAGGCCAGTTAGTCTGACGTCAGTGGTAGGAAAGCTTTTCGAAGGGTTAATAAAGGATAAGATACTGGACTTCATAGCAAATCATAATACTATGAGTTTGTGCCAGCATGGTTTCATGCATAATAGATCTTGCCAGACTAACTTAATTTCATTTTATGAGAATGTAAGTAGAGACCTCGATTCTGGGATGGCAGTGGATGTGATTTACTTAGACTTTGCTAAAGCATTTGATACAGTGCCACACAAACGGTTACTGGTTAAATTAAGGAATGTTGGCCTGGAACATAGTATTTGTACCTGGATAGAGAACTGTCTAAAAGACCACAAAGAGTGGTGGCAAATGGAACATTTTCTAATTGGACCAGTGTTGTTAGTGGAGTACTGCAGGGCTCTGTACTAGGTACCTTGCTTTTCAACTTGTTTATTAATGACCTGGAGGTGGGCATTGAAAGTGCTGTTTCTATTTTTGCAGATGATACTAAATTGTGCAGAACTATAGGTTCCATGCAGGATGCTGCCACTTTGCAGAGTGATTTTTCTAAACTGGAAAACTGGGCAGCAAACTGGAAAATGAGGTTCAATGTTGATAAATCAAGGTTATGCACTTTGGCAAAACTAATATAAATGCAAGTTATACACTAAATGGCAGTGTGTTGGGAGTTTCCTTAAATGATAAGGATCTAGGGGTCTTTGTAGATAACACATTGTCTAATTCTGGGCAGTGTCATTCTGTGGCTACTAAAGCAAATAAAGTTATGTCTTGCATAAAAAAGGGCATTAACTCAAGGGATGAAAACATAATTATGCCTCTTTATAGGTCCCTGGTAAGGCCTCATCTGGAGTATGCAGTGCAGTTTTGGACTCCAGTCCTTAAGAGGGATATAAATGAGTTGGAGAGAGTGTAGAGACGTGCAACTAAATTGGTTAGAGGGACAGAAGACAAATTATGAGGGTAGACTGTCAAGGTTGGGGTTGTTTTCTCTGGAAAAAAGGCGCTTGCGAGGGGACATAATTACACTTTACAAATAAAGACAAATAGCAGGGGACCTTTTTACCCATAAAGTGGATCACCGTACCAGAGGCCACCCCTTTAGACTAGAAGAAAAGAACTTTAGTTTGAAGCAACGTAGGGGGTTCTTCACAGTCAGGACAGTGAGGTTGTGGAATGCACTGCCGGGTGATGTTGTGATGGCTGATTCAGTTAATGCCTTTAAGAATGGCTTGGATGATTTTTTGGACAGACATAATATCAAAGGCTTTTGTGATACTAAGCTCTATAGTTAGTATAGGTATATAGTATTTAATTAAAAGTAGGGAGGGGTGTATGTATGGATGCTGGGTTTTCATTTGGAGGGGTTGAACATGATGGACTTTGTCTTTTTTCAACTCAATTTAACTATGTAACTATGTAACAGGCGAAACTGGAAGCAACGTCACATTTGCGCTGAAGTGACATCACTCAGGTGACAAATCTCCCACAAAAAAATTAAAAACTGGAAGAACCCCAAGGGTGGGTGAGAGGGATCAAGCCCACACCTTTGTTGGGTACCCAGATTGGTTACCCGCGAACTGCCTGCACGGCCAAGAAATCGGGGACTTTTTGCCTGAAGCCCGACCACTTTTCAGGGACTCAATGCAGGACTCTATTTAGAGGCAAAATTAGCTTTGTCTGATGCTCCCAGATCCAAACACACTGTACTGTAGCCACTCATTCTGCCAGATCCCAAGTACTCTTCATTCAGACTTAAACTTAGTTAATTTAAAGGTGAATAACCCCTTTAATTATATAAATCAAATTTGCTATCTGGCTTTTTTATTTATCCAAATATCATGTTGGCTATATACATTTCCTAATATTACAGATAGAGTATGATGGCATACATTAGCAAGATTACAAAAGTGACAAACATATTTTTAGTCTTGTAAACAGATGTACCTAGGCTAATTGAGAGCAGAAATGCTTTTTACACTCAATATGCTGGTTTGCTATTAAGTGATTCAATGACTCCTTACTCAATTTGTCTTCAGTGTTAATTAAGTTCCAACACATCAACTTATTGTCTGAAGGAAACATATTATGAATTTTAAACTCCAATGCCACATGGCTTATTAAACAGCTTATAAAAATATATAAATAAAAAAAAAAGAAAGAGGAAAATATGGAACCAATATGGCAAGTCAATTAAATCAATCCACACCATATGCTTCCAAATAGGTTTCATTTCAACTCCTAACCTAATCATTATATTTTAAACTCGATAGGGGGGAATGTAATGAAAGTAATGTCATGTCAGAAAACAGGAAAAAATATTTGTCATAAGAGCAATTTTTCCTTTTTCTGAACAATTTTGCATGAATTCTTTATTCATTATAAACTGTGTTTATAAGATCTTCATTCACCATCCAGCCAGTGGGCACTGTGTGAAAAAGAATTCTTATTGAGAAAGTTGTTAAACTTGCCCCTGGAAATATAACACCTCTGAGCAGATTCATATAAATGTGTTTAAGTGAGATGAAAACTTGCAATATAATAATTGTCTAATGACAGTTTATGACTGTTTCTTCTTTAAACTTTTATCACATTGTCTCGGAAGCAAGCTTTTCTAAGCACAGGTATTGTTGGTTTTCATAATATTAATATATTTATAGGAAATTAAACTTTCCAAAAAAACATTCCCTTAATTCTTTAAAGAAGATGGGGCTTAACCTACAACATACCGATGTAAAACGCACATCTGGGGTTACCACACTTGATCCACAAAATTTGTGGTACATGTCCTGGTCTGCCCATGTGGTCTACTCTATGTGGGAGAGATGCAGATCAGGACAAGCATCTCTCAACATCGGTCCACGATTAGAAAGGGCAATATGAAATTGCCTGTTTCAAGACACTGTATTGAACATGGACACAATGAGAATCAAATTAAGTTTATGGTATTGGAAATGGTCCCTGTACCCAGGAGAGGGGGTGACAGGAACGCTTGTTACATAAAAGGTAAGTTTGGTGGATAAATAAGTTAAACACAAACACCACATGGATTGAATAGGGATTATGATTTATATGTATATTTGTGAATGGGTTCCTCTGTTGTCCATTGATTAAATTTTTACATTTCTCCAGTTACATCCCTGAATAGGAGCGGATTGTAAGAATGGGAGTATGGTGGTTGCTAAGGAACTGGGCTATAGTGACAGTGATGTCAGTTCCTGTGTGTGGATACATTTCCTGTTTGACACATATAAAAGTGAATTAATCAATGCTTGTTAAATCATTTTATCCCTGGCTTGATAAAGGAGTCAATGTACTCCGAAATGTTGCAGATGGGATAATGTAGCCGTTTATGGACTTAAGATAATATATTGATATTGCATATGAGATTGGGTGCTGTGTAGTTTTTTTCCATCTTTTATTAATTATACCACTAGCAGTAGCGGTTGTGTTTGACACCGTCAAAAGGAAAAAAAATATATATATATATACATATATATATATATATATATATATTTTTTCAAGATCTTGCAGTAGCCTTGGAATATATTATAAATATAATTTCACATGCTTGTTCAGTGCCAGGAAAACAATGTTTAAAGCCTCCAAATAACTAAAATTTGGATTTTTTTTTCCACAAATTTTACTTTATTTTTAAAATCTGTAAAAAAAAATGTATTAACTGTAAAAACATTGAAAAAATCTAATACAAAACTTCTCCAAGTAAAAGCAGTTCCATAACAGTTAATGGGAGGTTCTTTGGACCTAATGGACCTTTTTAAGTCTGACAAACTTGAATTTTTAGAGGATTTGGAGATATTCATACTTTGTGGGTTTTTTTTCTATCCATACTTTTATATTTGGATGTTTTAATAACTTTCTTGGCATTCATGGTTTTAGAGAAATAGAGTTAAATAGTAGGTTTACAAAAGCTCTAATAACAAATGAAAAGATAACACAGAAACTCTGTGAAGATATTGATTTCTTAGAAACCCCACTAACTCAAAAAGAGTTACAACTCTCAATTAAAAATTCCCCTACAGGGAAGGCCCCTGGCCCAGATAGGTTTCCAATCATATTTTATAAGGTTCTACAACCCAACCTCGATGGTCTGATGCTTATAGCTTTTAATAATCTGGACACAAACCCCGGCAATGCTCGAGGCACATATTTCTTTAATCCCAAAACAATGGAAGGACCCCCTTTCTTGCTCTAGCTACAGACCCATATCATTACTGAATGTGGATATTAAGTTATATGCGAAAATCATAGCAGAAAGACTCAAAATTCAAAATTCAGGTTTGTTCCTGGTAGAGGGGTAAAAGATAATACTCTAAAAGCAATATCGATCATAGACCATGCCAAACGGTATTACGTCCCCTTGCTGGAGGACTCCAAATTTGTTTTCATGAGAAGGCCCTCTCACCCCTATAGTTGGGAATCCACATTTTGCCCCTGGTATGTTGAGTGTGGGCTTTCTTGGGAGGAGGTATAATGAAAGCTTTACGTGTACACAAGTGTTAGTAAATAAGGTGTTACTACCATTATCTCACATGCAGAAATGAACTGGACACATTCTTAACTAGGTTTAAATACACTCAACTTCGTCATCGGTTGCTGGCCCCCAAATGAGGAATTTGAGATGTACCCCCCTCATCCCATTTGAAAATCTGTGTGTACTTAAACTCCAGCCAAACATTTAATCTCTACATTATATAAATTAACAGATCCAAAGGGAAAACCGGCATTACCAAAATACGCTGTTAAATGGGAGAGGGAACTGCAATCTGAACAATGGAACAATCTGACCAATGGAATTCATGTTTCACTCTATAGCATGTAAAGCACAAGAAACTAACTACAAAATAGTTTCTAGATGGTATAAGTGCCAAGAAATGTTGGATAAAATATATCCTTCAGTGTCAGATCTTTGCTGGAGGTGTAATGGGGAAGTTAGTTCTCCCTCGCATATTTGGTGGTATTGCCCAATTCTGAAAACCTTTTGGACATCTATCTTTCAAACAACAAGTACACTTATAGGTTTGACCTTACAGGTTGAGCCGTCCGTGGGTTTACTTTCCATGCTGCCGGGTTCACCCACCAAGCATAACAAAAAATCACTTATTGGTTACTGTCTCTGTGCCACTAGGGTGGTTATTCCCCCAACATTGGCGTCCCTCCACTCATCACACAGTTACAGAATGGTTGGCAGAAATGGGTTCCATCAAGAAAATGTTAGAATTATTAAGCCACACATAGTAAAAGCAAGGCTTGTCAAAACCTGGTCCCCATGGGTCATTCAAATGGAATCTGAGTCTCATTCTCACCATTAACTGGACTAGGAGCATCCTTCTGCTCTTCTCAGACGAAATCACTAAATTTAATAACTAGATCTTCTATGGTATTTCAGCTGTAAACATTTGTTTTGTTGTTTAATAGGACATCTGGGAACAACTGAGCATTCTTTTTTGTCTTTTTCCTTTTTGATTTGTTTGCCTATGTTTCTTTTGTATTGAGTTTCTCATGTTTTCTTTTTGTAATTTTTTATTCTTTTTTCTCTCTTACTTTATTAAATTCTACTTAGACAGGAAGAGGTATTGGTTATAATGGTTACCATATTGAGTAAGGATTGCTCAAGTAATTACCAGTAATAGTAATGCTTAATTTAATGATTGTATATACTTGTAACTTGGCAATAGTTGGGTCTGAAGAAAGTTAGTTATTGTGAATAATAATCTGGACAAGTTGTGTATCATTATAACACCATCTCACTGCTTATATTCTGGATTCCACTTCCTTGCTTCTTGATGGTCAAATGTAAAAGGAATGCCTCTTTGTTGGTTAAATAAAGAATATGCAACAAAAAAAAGCTCTAATAACACAAAAATGCCACCTTTAATAAATGGGCCTCTCATTTTAATAGCAAACAATATAGAGCCTGATTTACACAGCTTATATGGGATTCTCATTGGAGGCTTATTTAGCATTTTAATACAGGCTCTGGAGACCTAGAGAAAAGTTTATTAATCAATATTGTTAGGAAATTAAAGGAGAAGGAATGGCTTAGTGCACTTGAGGGTGCCAAATGTTAGGCACCCCAGAGTGATCATACCAGTGGGCACCACGGAGCTATCTTCTTCTGTCTTCCTCGGTCTTCGCACAGCTGCGCAGTAAAAGGTAAAGCCGAACTTTAACTAAAAAGTCGGCTATTAAGTTTAACTGCACATGCGTTTGACCCGGAAAATTTGGACAGAGAAGAAGACGGAAGTGGATCGCTCCATGGTGCTCACTTGCAGAACCCCGAGCCAGTGCAGTTTTCTGCTGATAAGAGCACCGGCCCGGGGTTTCAGGTAAGTCAATACAATCACCTAACATTTGGCACCACCAAGTGCACCAAGCCTTTCCTTCTTTACTGGACTTCAGTACTCATCATGCTTTAACCCTTCATAATATGTTAAAGAATGCTGGAAATTTTATCATTGAGTAACATATGGTTGAGTACACCCTTAAAGTATTAGGGTTGCACAGATCCATAACTTTTACTCCACAAAAGACATGGCTAAATACCAAAAACAAACTCTAATTTGCAGATTCACATAAAAAATTAATCATTATCCATGAGCAGAAAATTATGGAATGATCTAAAGTCCATCAAGAGTTTGGATTTGGCTGATGACATAGAATTGGGCTAAATTAAAACCCTTCAAAAAGTGCTATGTTCCCAAACAGATCTGCCATCAGGGGGACTCAGGGGGTACAAGTGTACCAGGCCCGGGTCTGAAGGGGGGCCCGGCTGTGCTACACTTCTCGAAATAAACAAGCCCCTTTTGACAGTGCTGAGGCCGCGCCGCCTCTCCTGAAGTCCCAAAAAGCCTAAATGCCAAACAGCTGTAGTCCCGAAGCCGCGAAAAGACCTGAGTTGAAATTGAAGTCCTGAATCGGTGAAAAGAGCCGAAGTCACAAAGCAAGTCAAAGTTAAAGTCTTGAAGCTGATAAAAGACCCAAAGTCAAAAAGCGGACTGAGGTTGAAGTTCTGAAGCGGCAAAAAGACCCGAAGTCACGAAAGGAGTTGAAGTCCATAAGCCACGAGTTCAGTTCTACTGAACGCCAATGTGTTTTTTTATTTTTTTTAACCCCTGGCCACCAATGTATTATTTTAATACTCTATAGGCACCTGTCACCAATGTCTCTGGGGCCCCAATTTTATTTTAACTTGTAAGGGGGTCCTGGTGACAATGTTTTTTTTTTTTAACTTTAATGGGGGGCCCTGGTGCCAATGAGTATTTTTTTAACTTATGGGGGGGCCCTAACCACCATTTAAAAAAAATACTTATGGGGGCCCTGGCGCCATCAATGGCTTTTTATAACTTGTGTGTGTGGAGGGGGGTTACCAGTTTTAGCGCGGATATCTGTGTGGCCTTTTAACTGTGGTGTGGGCGAGATCTGGGGTGGGGCTTGGGGCTGGGGCCCCCGAAAGATTTGTGGTACGGGCCCCATGATTTCTAATGGTGGCCCTGTTCCCAAATATATCCTAAGTTCAATTCATCCCTATAAAACATATGCAATTATTAGTGCTAAAGAAACAACTAAAACACTCAGAATAAAGAAGAATAAAAATATTTGTGATTGTTAATCTAAAAAAAGGATCAAGATTTTGTGACATTTCCTCAGGCTCTCCTTTTGTCTTTCAATGATATGCCTTCAATGGGAAGGGCTGGTATATAGAGACAATATAATTCATCAGCTCAAAACTAGTAGGTAAAATGTAAAAAATATTTTACACTTTATTTTTATTATGTTGAGGCTTTAAACCTATATTGGAGAAATACTGCACACGAAGGATGGAAGCCATAGCACTGCAATTCCTAAGAAATATACATCTACCAAAGAATCCAGAACAACCCCTTGGTATAGTGATGTGGTAATTGTGCGAATGACGACTATATGCTTTGCTTTCTTTGAATTAGTCAGAAAACTGTAGCTGAGAATGTCTAAAGGACCAGCAAGACTTATATTGATATACTGTACTGAAAGGATATTTCAAGAAAACATGGAAATCAAGCAAAAGAAGAGAAGCAAGGAATCCCATTATTATCTACTACAATTTTTTTTAAAAATCTAGTTCTCTTACATATAATAGGAAAAGTAAATCAATAAACAGTTGTACATCTGTGTAAATAGGCTTAATGGTACAACACAGTAAATATAGGGAATTGAGAATCTCAGCACGGTAGTTAGTAAAACAGTGCCATGTAGCTTGTTGAAATATATTTACACTTAACTTAACTTTAGAAATGCAGATACCACCATTTATACCCAAATAATGTTTCACCACAACTCTTGCTTCACTGTACCCCTGGGGTGGATAAATACAGAACAGCATGATCAGTATCATTTCATTGGTTATACAAATTGAAATTGCTCTGTGCACCAATTAGTTTCCTTAAGAGCCAATATAACTAAGTTGTCGGAATGTGGCACTCTATGTATTTAACACTGAACAAATCCTACCAGTGTTACGAGTAACACTGAAAACTAGTCAAAAACTACTAATATTAAGCACATTACAGATCTGATTTATGTCAGATTTACCTGCAAGTTGTTGACCCATTAACATTTGCACATAGTGCCTCCTACTTGTCCTTATGTGTCACTTACTACTAGGGCTCAAATCCAAAGCACCACCTCATTATTATTATTTGTAAGCAGGAATCTAAGTAAATTAAAGCTACCAGTGTTGTATTTAAAATCATCTTGTTATACCATAATGAAGTGCGTATCTTGTTTTAGAGTATCTACATTACAATTTGTACACTTTAAAGCATCACTAGATTATACTGTACTGTATGTAAGATCACTTTTAGCCCCATAGCTTTAGCAATCTACATTTGTTGCCCGAGGCTTAGTGATTTGCCTGCAAGGAGTTGGTACAGGAACCATGAGCAGGAGTTAAACCCTTTGACTAATGAGACATTTTTGTTGTACAGAGCGGTGTTTATTATATACAACTTCCATATTAGTATTAGATATTTATGATTTGCAGTGTTTTACAGAAGTGCCTGAAGTACTGTGTAGACCTCACCTGGACACTGGTGTGGTTTGTCTTTTTGTCATTTCTCGGTGAGAATGATTTTAGAGTGATTGAAATTATGCATTTAACACACACTAAATGACACACCTAACCTTTATAGTACACAAAAGGTGTGCATATCTAGTAGAATGAACAGTATCTCACAGTAAATGCATAATGCCACTTCTGTTTCTTTACATTTCTCTGACCAATATGAAAAATATTTGTTTCTTATTCATGTTCATTTTAAGCAATTTGTAACAATTTTGAGGTTGCTGTGAACTTTGTCTTTCTCACATTTAATGCTAAAAGAGTTCACTGCCATTACCCACCATCCTTATTTGCATTTTATTGTTCACACATTCCTGCCAAGTTACTTAACAGAATGGTCTTTCATATGTGTGAGGTTCAGTATGAACATCTCCTTGTCGATATGACATAATCCTGCCCATCATCTTACTATCTTGCACATGGAGTTATCTTCCTATTGGCTCAGAAAACCCCAGTTACTGTCATCTATGATGTTTATGAGAGCTACCCTCTATTGCCCGAGGGCGTCTGTCCATAGTTAATATTTTGGGAAGAAAAACGGGACTCTTCCTCTTTGAATATCACATGTTCTCAGGGATGGGTGCTTCTGGGAAGCCTGGAGCATAGGAGCCCAGAATGTGCCCTTAGAGAAACAATCCCTTAGTGAAGTTATGGAGAAGGGACCTTGTGAAGTTTTTAGGCATTGCAAGCCCTAAAATTCTCTGTCTAAGGGGATGGAGAGTATTTACATAACATTAAACTCTTGTAGCAGGTGCTTTCTCAAAAGGTCATATTGTCAAGTCCTCTAACAGCTCATCTGGTGTAGCAAGGAATTAGTGTGTGAATAGTGATGTCGCCGAAAAATGTGCTAAACTGCAACAAATTTGTTAAAGTTTTTTTGGCGCACATCTTTTTTTTAAGCAAGCTACATTACAATCTATAGGCATTTTCTTTTCGTGCTGTTTTGGCGGACAAAATTACATGCATTTTTCACTCAGTATACTGTTACACAAATGCCCTACATTGTTAGAAGGCCTCCTATCCACTATGCTACAACTGCTTTTCAATAGAAAAAGAGGCTCCCATGTTACCAATTTCTTAAAAACAAGTCTTTGATTTTTGACATTATCTCTGCATTAAAATGAATAAACCATATACTGTATTTATGTGTATGTCCTTATATAGGGTGGCGAAACACAGAAGCTCTTGGCAAATCTGTACATGTTGATATTTTTCTCTCATCACTATGTGTGAAGTAAGATCTCAAGGAAATTGCTTCCCAGTTATGGACAACGGCAAACTGGAGTAGGTTTGTGTGAAACAATGGAACTTCCAGTGAGGGTAATGGCAGCTAAAAGGTAGCAGAGGGAAGAAGCACCTCTCTGGGGAGGTCCCCTCAACAATTTTGAGCAACTCTATAGTGGATGTATCCAAGTTCTTAGAAAAAAAAGATAGCATACCCATTTTTATGGTATATGGAGAATTCTAGAGGTTTCGGTGACAAAGACATTTAGGTAGAGTGAAGTTACAGTAGTCACTTTTGAGCAGTCTGGATAATAAGGTTTAACCATGGTCATGGGCAACGTCAGACTGGAGGGCCTGGGGTCCACTCCCCTCTGGCCCCCCCACCCAAGACGCAAAGCACCCTCTGGCCCCCCCCTCCCCAAACCACAACCCCACCCCTGGGCGAATATGACTCATTTTGTTTCACTGAAAATTCATAAAACTGCAAAAAATTTGCCAAATACATTGAAGCCAATGTGCGACCATTTTTTTCAATATGGGTGTTTTTTTGCAGTGAAACCTGGCAAAAAATTAGCTGAACATGAATACCCAGTACTGTTCCCTATATATATTAAACCAAAATATGCTAAAAGCAAGACTTTGGAGTTCCCCTTTTTGATCCGACCCCAGAAAAGACTTGTTATATCCTCGAGCACAATGTTCAAAACAAAAGAACAACATTCTGTGGGGATAAGCGCTAAAAACGAATGTATTCGTTTTTTTGAGTGCTGTAGTTCAACACTTCCACCTATTCACACACTATGCATTGTTGTGTCCCTATATTACATTCAGATTTATACACCAACACGCGGTGTCTTCACATCCACGTGTGGGATCCTAGGTGCTTGGGGGATGACGTCAGTCATCTATTTTGATGTGATTGTTTTGATTTTTTGCCTGAGAATTTTCCCTGCGTTTTCGTTTATTTATTCTCTGGCGGCGAAACTCAAACACTTCATATTCGCACCTGGTAAATTTATTCGCCCATCACTAGTGTTGAACTACAACACTCAAAAAAAACTACTACACTAAGCTCTCTCTATGCTATATTCTTATTTTCCCTAGCTTTTTTAGCGCTGACCTACACAGATTGTTGTTTTTTTGGTTTGAACATTGTGCTCTACATATATTACTAAACTACAATTCCATTTCTGCACTACCAGTACCACTGAAAGTTCAGAAAGTAGTAGATCAGCTAAAACTAAAGGCAGTGTTTGTATTTTTTATTTTGAAGCATACCTCGTCTTTATAGGTTATATTAGAATGTATTATGAAAAACCAACCTGGTAGGACAAACTTATATTTAAGCTTTGCAGAAAATGTATGCCTTACCTTTTTGCTTCAAATCCACTTTCTTAAACAAACACCTCTCATTTCGGTTCAGGATTTCAAATATTTTACTTAAAATGCTGTGGCATTTGTAGGGGATGTTTTTCAATGTGCTTGTTTCCAAACACCTTCATCAAAGATACTATTCCTGTTTAATATTTCATGAAAGAGCTCCAACCCTCTTTCCTCTGGGATTACCTGCTCTTTGCACGTTCAGAAGGAAACTTCTATAACTCACTTACTGAAATATCTGAAGGGGGATTTTTGTTATGACCCTATTACAGGTGCATATTTAATGGGCTTGCCCAGCTGGATATGAAATATCACTATATTCCGCACACATCATTTGTTTGGTTAAGCTGTAGGAAAAAACTAATTGCACACAAAATTTCTGTAAGTCTGCAGAGGTCTCAAAGCCACATAGAAATACATATATAACTGCATTTAAATACTGCATTGGATCCTCTACCTCTAGAGCACTTTTCATTTCAGAAAATGAATAACATTTTACCATGTAACTAATTAGCAGTGACTGATGTAATAATTCCCTTAAAAAGTATTATACTTTACCTGTACTTCAAGTATTCATTTCACCATTTATTTCGGCTCATAAAATTTAATTAGGGCCTTTATTTCTCTCTTTTCATGCATGGCATTTTGTATTTTCATTATTTTGTATTTATAACCAACAATTTCTGTCAGCGGCAAAGGAAAAATGCAGTTGTTTGAAAAAGATGAATATTAACAAATTGAGACTTCAGGCCTCATTTACAATGCAGGACACAGTGTAAAAAAAAAAAGGCCACAATCAGCCATTTCTTTTGCACCTTACAGGCTGCATCATTCAGTGTGTCATTCCTGCAGCCTTTGCGTTTCTTTTCAGAGCACAGAGACCTGCGGTTTTGGTTGAACCCAGGCATTCCAAATGTTTGTATTTGCAGGATTACAAACATTGTATTGGATTTGTAGGATTGCTTACACAAAACTCTAAACATTTTCCAACAATTTATATCAAATTAAGTGGCATATGAAAGAATCTTATAGAATAGCGAATGGAGGGCACACCAGAACTTTCAAAAAGTAATTAGAGGTGCAAAAACAAATGTTACCCCTAGCAGAATCTCCTTTTCAAAGGCCTTGGTGCCGAAGCGTTGGGGCCATTCTCATTTTGCCATGTGAATTATGGCGTTGTTCATGTAAATTATTTTTTTCAAACTACCTTTTTTCTAAATTGTGTCTGTTTTGAGTGTGTGAACATATGGATAAAATACATATGAAAGAATCTTACCAAACTGGAATCTATAATTAAGTAAAAACTGCCCTTTTACATCCCGTCTTAAACTACCATTTTGTGATGGTCTGTGTGCTGCCTCTAAGATCACCTGATCAGAAATAACAGCTCTAACTGTAACAGGAAGTGTGGAAGCAAAAGCCAAAACTCATAGACTCATGTGACCTAACATGATGGTTTATTTGGTGTGATTGTGTGCACAGTGAATCGTACGATCCCAGGGGGTGGCGCTTATTTTTTAAAATGGCAATTCTCTATTTAGAATTACCCAATGGCACATACTACTAAAAAAACGTTTATTATTATGAAAATGATTTATTAACATGAAGCAGGGTTTTACATATGAGCTATTTTATGCAATATCTTTTTATAGAGACCTACATTGTTTGGAGGGTATGGTTTTCCCTTTAACTTTGACTACAAATGGGAGACAGAGTCCCTAGTGTATTTAGGGATCAATTTAACCAGATCATATGACACCTTATACAAGGCCAACTACCCCAAACTTCTAGACAAACTCAAAAAAGATTTATACACGTGGCACATATCATCTTTCATGGTTTGGCAGAATAGCAGCAGTCAAAATGACGTTATTGCTGAGACTCCTATACCTATTCAGGACATTATCAATACAATTCTCAGAAAAAACATCTTCCACTTTTCAAAAAGCCATATCAGATTTCATCTGGGTAGGTAAATGACCCAGAATTAAAGCAGCAACCATGACTAAACCATAAATTGCTGGGGGCTTGGGAGCTCCTTAATATATTCCGGTATTATTTAGCGAGCCGAGTAGAAGCAATGATACATATACACGCTCCCACCGAGTCATGGAAGGGAATTGAGAATTCCTTCACAACTCCACTTCAGTTAGCCCACCTTCTCTGGGTACCTAATGTTTCCATAATTATCCTATAGGACATCCTACTAACATCACAACAAGCACTCAATCTATGGGATGCAATTGCTATAAAAATAAAACTCAGCTCTGGCAACTCCAGATTCAGGACCCTACTCTACAACACTGATTTTACACCGGGATGCACCCCAACAGACTTTAGCCCCTGGATAGCAGTAAATATGGTTAACCTTACACCCTTTATTGCAGATCAGAATGTCATATCATTCCAACAATGTAAAGAGAAACATGATATCCCACACTCCCAGTTCTTTCAATACTTACAAATCAGATGCTATGTGGAAGCTGCACTGAAAACGCAAAAACAACCAAATGCTGACTTATTTCAAAACCATTTGCCAAAACGGTTAATAGCTGCCACATTTGATTTTCTACATATACAGCAGCCTAGTGTCGGACACCACTGATATACAGCAACTATGTATGACAAAATGGGAGGAAGACAATCACTGAAAAATCCTGACATATGGGATACAGCAAAAAAACATTGATATGCTCAGTCTTCAGCAAGATAGCATATAAGATCACATACAGATGGTACTAAACTCCCACACAAATCAATAAACTCAGCAAAAATGCAGACCTCGCGGACAAAGGAGAGGGTGTGGAGAAAGGAGATCCTTCCTTCACACTTGGTGGACCTGCTCAATAGCTCAGTAAATCTGGAGGAAGATAGTAACTCTGCTCTCTGAGGTTCTTCATTGCAACATACAAGCAGCTCCCCACACATTCTTCCTGGGCATGAGAATTGGAGCTCTATGCTCCAAGAGCTCACACAAGTTAACCATTCATATCCGGACAGCAGCAAGATCGCTACTAGCAGCTAATTGGAAAAAAACACAACTTCCAGGTTGGCAAACATTGACTACTAAGGTGAATTGGATCAAGGCAATCAGATACTGTATACTCTCATGGATAGAAGCTATGAGGGGTAGTTTGAGGGGCACCAGTGGAACCAGCACCTGGAAAGTCTTCAGCAGGGGACGAACGCCATAAGTAAGGTTTTTTTTTACAAATAAATAACAGGGAACCAAAGCTCCCAGCTGGTGTATGCAGAGCGCTGAATACCTTCTCCTCGCTCTTCTTCATAACATTATCTCCCTCAACCCCTCTTCCCCCCACCCTCTTCCCCCCCCCCTTGTTGCAAGACACAGCAGACAGAAGATCAAGATCAAGCCTACAATGGAAGAAGACAGTCTATACTACCTAAACTACAACATGTACTGTGCTAACTAACCCATTAGCGACAGACATTTAGATTGCTCTGTGTTAATTCATTATTGAATCTTTGCTGTGTCTTAAAAAAAATAATACAATTTAAAATTTAAAAGAAAAGTAACAACCAGAAGTTAAGCAAATTCAGCTTTCAATAGCAATTATTATTACAAATCACTTGAAGAGCACTGAAATGTTACAATGAATGTATGTTGGAAAGTTGCTTAGAATTATGTTTTCTTTTATTGGGCAAATTCTTATTTTGGGGTTGACTTGGCATTAAATCACGTAACCTAAAGTAATGTGATTTTAAGGGTTCAGATTCAGTTATATCAGGCTCTTGGATTTAGCTGAATCAGAATCCTTTGTACAAAAGGCTTGGATTCAGCCGAATCCTGAACCAAATCCAGTATTACAAAGATCCTTGCATTAAATTATAACAAACAGGTGCATTAGAATAATTTAATAAACAAGATCAAAACACTTCCCTGGGCAGTGTCAGACTGGGAAAGGGGCCCACCAAAAAAACCTTAGGCTGAGGGCCCACTTTTCAAACTATTATTCCTCAAACTTTTTATTCTCCTAGTCTGTTTTCTCTACATACTATACTCTATTCTTCCATTATTAAGTTTCTTTGTTCCCATAAAGAAATAGGGAATGACTATAAAATAGGCCAAATGGTTAGAAGCAAGAGGCTCACTGACAACTGGGCCCACTGGGAGTTTTCCTGCTATCCCAGTTGGCCAGTCCAACACTGTCTCCCTGGGAGAGATGAATAATACGAAAGTACACATATCTTTCATGAAATTCTCTATAATCATGAGACCTTTTTATTCATAAATAATTGCTCAGATTTGCATGTGACAGACAAGATGAAAGTAGTCATCTGAATCACGTGTTTCATGAACCAAATGAATGTGCTACTCAAAATTGAAAAGAAATCCAAGAAATTAATAAAATCATCCCTTTGCCAACTCAGTGTATATATTCATTTGTGGATTTAAGAAGATCTACTTTATCTCTCATAGAAACCGACCCAAATTAATTTGTAATATGATCTCCGTCTCTTTAACATCGGACTGAATTGTGAACTCTAAACCATTAGCAAAGGCCAGCTAAACTCAGCATTCAATCATAAGATACTTTCAAGTCAAATAACCTGAAGGATGGGAATAATTTATTCGTAATGCAAAACAACATTTGATTTTTGTAAGGCATTAACCATTTACAAAAGAAAATAAGTTTAATGATGACAAGGACGTATTGAAAAAAATAATTTTTCCCCCCGGAAAGACAATCATTGTTTTAATACCGATCTAGATCAGCATGGCATTAAAACCCTGCAAAGCTGCTTAAAAGCTTTATTCCTTTTTAGATTTTGCTTTCAGATACAAAGGATTTTTTACCAGTTCTTTTTTTTTTTTATAATATATATTCTAGATCTGGATAATAATGTCACATTTATTTGCATTCTGTCTTCAGGTTTTGCAGAAGAAGCAAATTGGGACTCAATTGGAAGGTTTTACAAAAATGTATTTACTGCAGAGTAGGTGACAGGGTATCCTCTGCAACAGCTTTTTAAGCATTCCTTGTGGAGCCCTTTGTTCATTTGTAAGAGAAGGATATAAGCAATTTCTACCCAGCACATGTCAGAATAGGGAAAAAAAGGAAAATGTAAAATTTAAGATTGTTGGACCAGCAGCAGTTGGTGCTTGTACTGCAGATGTTTTAAAATGACCTTACGGGAATAACAAAATAATCAGCTACAGTAAACCTTTGGTATAAGAGAGAAATGAAACAACAGGAGCAGTACAGCACATGTGTACTCAATACCGTGTTAAGGAAATATGAATTCTGAATTTAGCCAACGTTAAAAAAAACAAAATCATCCCTGAAGAGACCCTCTTAGCATGTGCCTTGGTTTAGTTATGTGAACTAGAGTAAGCCAGTCTGTGGTGCTCCATATACTGCAGAACTACTCTATTATTTTCAGTAGGAAAATAAGCATTAAAGTGTGCTCTGCCTATAAAATTCCTAGAGATCCAACTTCAATAATGCTGCTGGTATAATAGAAAAAAATATTTTGCAGCTGTTCAAGCTGAGGCCATAGGCAGTATATAATTTTACAAGAGATCTATGCTCCTCACCCCCAGTCCATTAAAGAGCACCGTCGACTTCATTATATTAGATGACCTTATTTTAATGAATAAGGCTTATGTTTCAACTGAATATAGTACATACACACATCACTTAAATAGGTTTTATCAGTATCCATCAGTTTGTTAAAGTTTGGTCACTGCAGTTTTGCAACCCTGAGAAAGTATGAGGGGTGAATTAAGAGAACCATGGGCCCTTATCAAGAACCGCAAACCACCCCCAACCCATCTACTGTACAAAACCCGACTACCGACAAAGGTTGAAGCTACTGAAATATGAAGGATAATACTATTAAATAGGCATGGACAGTATTCAGTTTAATATAATAAAGAATCAAGCAACAATGAGATTATAGGTTTGTTTTTTTTTTTTGCATTTTTTGATTCAAGCCCCATGCAGTTTCATTAATTTCAGTTAATTTAGTCGTCTATAACTCATTTCACATATGAAAGTGTTGCTTTATCAGTCATTTGTCATCAGTCATAGTGGCAAGAAAATTTTTTTGTCCAAATCTCTCTCTAATTGATCTTGTAGCTGGGCTTCCAAAACTAAACTGACACCATTCATACATACATACAAATAGGTTTCCTTAAAAACCTTTAAAAAACAAAAATGTTTAAAATAATATAGACTGGCAGTTTCATCTACAAGAACAAAAGCTCAGCAGAATTTAAAAATACACAGCTGACACTAATGAGTCTGCCATGTCTTCATTTGCATAGCGAATTATATAAATATTGAGATAATTAACATTGAAGATGAGTTTGGATGGTAATATACCAATTTTCCTAAGAACTATTGAAATGAAATTGTTCGCTGCAGTCACTGCAGAGTTCATCTTTTCATTTGAAAATATCTAGCTATGCTTAATGAAATCCACATGAAAACGAATGTATGCAATATTCTCATCCATTTATTTAAATTATTTACACTTCTTCTGTCAGTGGAAAAATAACAAAAAAAAATAAGAATACATTCTTGCAGTTTGATATTATTGTTCATGTCAAGAAAGCACACATCAGCCAACTGTTAATATTGCTGGTTCGTGATGTATTCTAAATTTGGTTTATTGCTTAATCATTTAGAAAGTATTCAGGGTGATGTGAAAACCTAAATACCAGCTCTAATGCTCAAAGTTGATCTGAATGTCAGTTACTTACAGGTCATTTTAGTTTTGGGTGGGGTATTAAACAGGAAGTAAAACTAACAATTATTATAAGATATAGCATACTGTATTATATATATTAGTTCCAAGTGGACAGGTCTACAATAAATTCTTATTGCAGGGCCAACATTGGACAGGGGTGTCTGGTGGGCCCCCCTCCCTCCGCAGCAAAAGTTTTACTTCCCACTGTGATTGGGTGAATGGGGATGGGGAAACTTAAAAAGTAACACAGAGGGGGCCCACATTTACTTAGCTGGAGTGAAGGAATAGAGGAAACAAAATTTCGAATTTCAAATGTTTTTTTTTCTGGCTACTTTGACCATCGAATGGGCAACTTCGACCTTCGACTTTGAATCGAACGATTCAAACTAAAAATCGTTTGACCATTCAAACGATTCAAAGGATTTAATCGTTCGGTCGAACGATTTTTCATTCGATCATTTGATCGAACGAATATCGCTAAATCCTTCGACTTAGATATTCAAAGTCAAGGGTTTTACTTTGACAGTCGAATTTTGAGGGTTAATTAAGTAAATTTGCCACAGAGGGTGTCTGCAGTACCAAAGAGAGCAGACCTTTTTTACTCTACAGTAGCATTTCTGAAGGGAAATACTGCATATTTTCTTATAGCGAAGCATATGAATTATAGACCACTGATCAATAGATGTCTTAATATATTGTAAGGGCAGTGCACAGTCGAAAGCACAATAAGTCATGTACTTCACAGGCGAATAGCCAAATACCCAGTAGTCTAATAGGAATCACTTCATTAATATAAATTGTTCAATAAATACATTTGTCTTTCCTTTGCCATTCTTATTTCACCCCATTGTTTTTTTTCTTAGAAACTCAATTATTCTATTGAGGTGTACTGTTTATCAATGACTGGCTTGGAAATAGCATTACTTTACCAGTCTTTATCCTTCAGCATGTATTCAAGAACAATTTGGATGAAATCGTTTCAAATAAAAATCTATTTCATATTCAGATTTTTGTTTCTGTTGCTTTTATTGAATTTGGCAACATAATTTTATTGTGGATATATTGAAGAATTAGGCAAGATTCTTCATTACTGGGAAATATTTTAAAAAATAATCTGCCCAGTCTATATTGAATTCACTGGTTTTTACTTGAAATCCATGGGTTTCTTTGAAAATAGCTTAATTTTTTGTCTTGCCTATGAAATCCCATTGTGCTCTTTAGTAATCGGTAGAATTCTTTACCCACGTACTTGTTTGTTTTAGTTATGTGTAAAACGCCTAGAAGAGGATGCGTTTGGCATAATCTGGGGGCATGTTTATCAAAACTCGAATGTGTGAATTTTCAAATATCACAGACTCAAATGTGCAGTTATTTAAAAATTCTCAGTGAGTCTACCAACTTAAAAAACGTACAACTCAAATTGAAAAAATGATTTCATCAAATTTGTACTCTACTCATCATTTTTAAAGGGTCTGCAAACTCTTAAAATAACTCAAAAAATTTTAAAAAAACTTGATAAGAAAAAATCGCTTGTATTTTGCCTAGGACAACTCACATTGGGGCTCATTTATCAACAAATTTGCCTTATGGGCAGTTACCTATAGCAACCAATCAGTGATTAGCTTTTTAAAGCCAATTGCAAGTAGAACAATGAATGCAGCAATCTGATTGGTCGTCATGGGCAAATTTGCCCAGTGTTGATAAATGACCCCCATTGACTTTTACATGAACTTATGAAGTTTTTAGATGCCGTAGTTTTGCAATCAATTTTTCCGATATTTTTGGGGTTAGCAGAAAACTTTTACCCACAAAATTTATATTTAAGCAATAGAGAGCTTATGATCATATTAACTGGAGTATTAAAGAACCACACCAAACTGGAATATACTGTATATTTAGCTATATCTAAAGCAGCCACAGCTCTTTGCCCCTTATTACAGTGGTCCACAGACAAATTAAGCATCAGCCTTCTAATATTGTGCGCAGTGGTTTTGTGAGGGATAAAGCCGGTTTGGTCCTCAGTAATTATGTGGGTGATTACATTGTTAAGTCTCCTGGCAAGCACCTTCGCTAGGATTTTTACATCCGTTGTCAGTAGCGATATGGGCCTATAAGCCTCCGGGGAGGTTAAATCTTTGCCGGGCTTGGGTAGAAGTACAATAGTAGCCTCATACATGGAGGCAGGGAGACTTTGGGTTAAGACGGAGTTATTAAAGGATTCTAAAAGTTTTGGGGCTAGTAAAGTGGCATGCTTTTTGTAGAATTCTATCGGAATGCCGTCCGAGCCGGCAGCTTTACCTACAAGAAAAGAGTCAATAGCCTCCTGGATTTCTATTAATGACAAAGGTTGATCTAAAAACTGCTGAAATTCTTCAGAAAGGGTAGGAAACCTCAAACCATCTAAAAATTGGTCCAGCGTTTCTTCCCCACTCTCCAATCTAGAACTATAAAGATCTGTATAAAAGGTCATCATGATTTGGTTAATTTCAGTGGGATCCGTGGTTATTACAGAGTCAGCGTGTTGGAGTTTGGCAATCGTGGGGGGGGTAGTCTGCGTTCTGCTGAGCAGGGCCAACATCCTGCCCGCCCGCTTGCCCTGTTCTAAGATACGGGCTTTGGCAAACAAGTGTTTGTATTGGGATTTTTCCCACATTGCTTTTGCATAGTTGCCCTGGGCCAACTTCAATTGAGCTACCAAAATTGGGGAAGGGTCATCTAGGAGAGCGCTTTCCAAGCGTTTGACTTCACCCTCCAATGCTATTTGGGTTTGTCTGGATTGCTTCTTATATGAGGAAATTTCTTTGTTCAGGTACCCACGAAGGTAAGCTTTAAATGAGTCCCACACTATATTAATGTTAGCAGAGCCTTGATTTAACTGGAAAAATTCTTGTATAGTGGCCGCATGTTCCTTGTCATTATCAAGGATCGTTAGCCACAGAGGATGTAAAGACCAACGAGGTCTAATTTGGATACTGGGTAAAGTAAGATGCATCTCCATGGGAGCATGGTCAGTAATACCCCTAGGTAGGTACTCCACTAATTGTACGTCTGCAAGGGCCATGTCATTGACAAATGCTAGATCTATCCTGGAGAGCACTGAATGGGACAACGAGAAGCAGGAGTACTGTCTAAGGCCAGGGTGGAGAAATCTCCAGGCTTCGACAAGGCCCACATTGCTAGTAAGCGAGGCTAGGTTGGATTGGGAGTCTGTAATGTCACTAGGACGAGTACGCAATCTATCCAGGGCCGGGTCCAACAAGGAGTTGAAATCCCCAGCGGCTAATACCTTGGCATGGGGGAATTGAGCTATGAATTGAGTAAGTTGGGAAATACATGCAGAGTCATACAGTGGAGGGATGTATAGATAAGCAATCACAAATTCTTTATGATGGATATTTGCATGTATAAAGAGAAATCTGCCCCTAGGGTCAGATTTGAGTGATAAGAGTTGGAAGGGTACCTGTTTGGAAATCAGGGTGGCTACCCCAGATGAGAAGGAACTATATGTAGCATGGTAGTGCCATCCAACCCAGGGCTTTTTGAGTCCTAAAATTCTCCTACCCTCCAAATGGGTCTCCTGTAGAAGTATGATATCTGCCCCCCTCTGTTTTACGTAGTTAAGCACTAACCTACGCTTAATAGGGTTATTAAGGCCACGGACATTCCAGCTCAACAATTTGAGAGTCATGGGGGATTCCAAACCCATTGGGGAAGTATGTGCAATGGATCAGTCAACATAATGAAAAATAAACACCTGAGTTGAACAAATAAAGCATCAAACCAAATAAACATTCCCAACCCACACCCACCCCTTCTACTTTGGTGCCCAACTTTAAGTAGAAATGAACCCATAACAGATAACAATAGCTTTGTGGGGGTGGTAGCACTACCGCTCAATCAGAGCTGCGAGAAGCTCGCACAAATGAGGCACTTCGCGATAACCTTGCTCCGTCCCTTAACATGTAATGCAAAAATAGCAGATTCTTTACAGACGGTAGGCATAAAAATAGCATTTTAGACAAGGTAACATGAGTCCTGAGTAATAAGAAGTTCTTACCCACATGATCTTGGCAGGCGCCAGAGCACAGCCGTGCCTGCTGAGCACAATAAAAAGAAAAACAACAAGGAACAGTAGGATGGTCAACCTGATGAGGGAGAGAAAAAAAAAAAAAAATTTATAAAACCCCCCTCCCCAACCCCCCTTTCCTCCTGGAGTAGAATTGGGACAGTGCAATACCAAGAAACCAAGCACAGTCCCGGGGCATCATGAGTATATCAAGCCATAAAAGGAAAAGCCAACAGGAGCAAAAGTCCATGAAGCAATGCAGAGACCGGAGTGCGCAGCAGGATGTAATAAGCCAAAGCGTACCACTCACTAGGCACATAGAAGTAATCCAATATCCAATGACAGATAGTAAATATTAGAGCTGGTGGATTTTGGCCTGCCGAGTATGTGGGAAAACCGGTATCAGCTGTAGAAGGATGTTCATCATCAACAGGCCTGGTGCGACACAGAGGGAGAGGGGGAAAAGGGGAAAAAAAAAAAAAACCCCAATCAGACGAATTCCAGGAGAGTGCTGTTCCATAAGATAAACTGACATCAGGAGCAGATATCAAATAGGCAGGATGGGAAGTTGAAGTGAAAACTTCTATTGCTGCCGTGGTTGCGGTTGATCCTGGCCCTCCTCATTCCTAGGACTAGGCTTACGGTCCAGCCAGTCTCCCAGATCTTTGGGTGAAGTAAAGAAGTGAGTGGAGCCATCCGAGATCACTCTCATCCTAGCAGGATATAGCATTGCATATTGTATATTTTTCTGCCGCATGCGTCTCTTGCAGTCAATGAACTGGGCCCTTTGTTTTTGCACTTCAGCCGAGAAGTCAGCATAGATAGAAATTGTGCTGTCCTGGAAAGTAATCGACCCCTTCTGCCTAGCCAGCTTCAACAAACCATCACGGTCACGGGCATTCAAAAGTCGGGCAATAAGTGGCCTAGCTGGAGCCCCAGGGGGACCACGTCTAGTGGGAACTCTATGAGCTCTTTCAATCATAAAGGCCTGAGAGAGCGATTGCGGCCCAAAGGTGGCACGCAACCATTCTTCCAGAAAAAGTTCAGGGGCCTCACCCTCCGCATTTTCAGGAAAACCTACAAACCGTAGATTGTTCCTGCGGATCCTATTTTCTAAATCATCAGCTTTTTTTTGGGCTAACAGCAGGGATTTCTGTAACTCTTGGACGTTACCTTGTAAGGGAAGACAGGAGTCCTCTAGGGTACTGATCCGCTGTTCGGCCGCCATCGCTCTCTCACGCATCTTCTGCATGTCATGCCGTATAATAGAGAGGTCGACTTTAATTTCGTCCGTTTTGGCACTAATGAGTGAGGCACAAGTGTCTCTAGTCGAGCGGATTTCCTCCAGAACATCTCTCAGTGACGGCTCGACCAGCTCCTGAGAATTCTGATCCAATGCGGCAGACGGAGAGCTAGGCCCCGAAGAGGAAGCGCCATTTTGATGGTCACGGGCAAACTTCCCCAGCTTCGCGGCTGCTTCCGACGCCCTTTTCTGTGCCCGATTCTGCCCCATTAAGTGGCATGGTGGAAGGGGATCCCAAATTGGATCCACTATGTAGGGTATTGAAAGGTCTACCGACCTGTATCAGGATAATTACGCCGTCAAGGGACGGAGCTCACCAGATACGCGACTGCTCACATCAAGTAGGTAACCACACCCCCCAATATACTGTATATTTAAGTAAATATTTACTTTTACCTTGAACCATCATTTTGTGATGGTCTGTGTGCTTCTTCAGAGATCACCTGACCAGAAATACTGCAGCTCTATCTGTAACAGGAAGAAGTGTGAGAGTAACAGATAGAAGTGTGGGAGTAACAGATAAAAGTGTGGCTCATGTGACCTGACATGTATGGTTTGTTTGTATGAATCATTTTCTATTTTGGGTAAACAATGGCACATATTAAAGAAAATTATGAAAATGGTTTATTTACATGAAGCAGGTTTTTACATACTGTATGAGCTGTTTTATGGAATATATTTTTACAGAGACCTACATGGTTTGGGGGTATAGTTTTCCTTTAATAAATCTCAAGGCCATGCTTTGTTCCCATAGGAAAAACAGGAAGCCATACATGCATAATCTACTTGACTGTCATCATAGATTATATGATACACAGTCCTTAAAGGGTAACATTTGCTCATCACCTTTAAGAAAAACAAGTGTGCAAAAAGTTTTTGAGGTTTACTTAAGGTTAGATGAAAGGGCATTACCATGTTACAGTGTCCCAAATATCACAGCAGTCCAAATGATTAAAAGCCAAATAGCATTTCAAGGCTGGAACTAGGGTTAGGCAGAAGCAGGCGATGGAGTTAGGCAGGTTTGGGTACTTGAAATACAGGCATGGGCAGTGGCATAACTACTGGGGGAGCAGGGGGTACAATTGGACCAGTGCCTGCACCCCAGCAGGGCTGCCCCCGGCAGCTGCAGCCGGCCCACCCCCACCTAGTTACATTACTGGGCATGAGATCAGTAATCTGGACACCGGTTATCCTGATTTGAATTACATATTGTTTAAATGATGCAAATTACAGAAAGATCCCTTACCAAGAAAACCACAGATCCCAAATTCTGGATAACAGATCACCTGGCATAAAATGGTACAGTAATAGAAAGATTTTTTTCTAAAATTTTAAAAAAAGAGGACTTATAAATTAAACCTTTAGTTGCTTTTGTTTCACCTTATGAAACTTGTACTTAAAAAAAACCACACAGACGCGCAAGCTAACATAACTCTGTGCATATTTGTATTTCTACTGGCAATCAACAACAAAAAAGTCATCAAGTTAAAGAGTCAAATGGGGAATTTTTAAAACAGCATCACAGATGTCACAGGCTGTAAGAAGCAACACAGATGACAAAGAATACCAGAATAAAGTTATGTATTTTTTTTATACGCGAGTCCCCTTTCCCAAAGCAATAAGTTCATGCTGTATCTCGAGACTGTTTGTTGACTTGAACTTTTTTTTAACGCTATAAACTAGAACTGCATGTTTATTGTTGAATTGCCTGCAATTTCTATAGCATATTACTTTGTGCAGTTATCTTTTAAAACATGAGGGAATTGCTTAAAACCCAGGACCCTAAATAGATTTTTGTTGTTGTCGATGGAGTAAAGCAATTTGTTGTCTGTTTGTCACTACCAGCGACAGCTGAAATCTGGATGAAAGTTATAGCAGCACCAAAATGGTAATGGATCTATGGTGAATATCTCTTCAATTATCCTTTCTTTTGTAGATTGCATCTACAAATACATGTTTCCTTCAGGAAGGAGCCATTACATATGCTTTTATACTGCAGTATAGCTGTATTCATATAATATATGGCATGCAAGCAATAATAACATATCTAATATTGCTGAATTATAACGCAAACACTGATTTAGGTCCATTTTCATATAAAGGAATTCTCATTTTACATGACATTAATTACTATATTTTCTGTCTCTATTTAATGACATACATTGAAAAAACTAGGCAAAAGAAATCAGGACATTTTGAAAATTGTAAAGATAGCTCACTTGGGGTAAACAGAATACCCATACCATCCAAGGAAGGTAAACCCATAGCTGAGATGTAGAGTGACAGGACACATGAAAGGGTGGGACCACTCAATTTAGTGGAGGATTAGTGGGGGTTTAGTTCCACAATGGGGGGGGGGGGTGAAGGGCATTCATATTATGGGAAGGAAAATAAGTCCCCCCCACACACTTCAGGGTCAAGTCTGTTGTGTTCATTGTCACAATTGTGGTCATGGCAGTGGAATAAGTTGCACGGAGAGTATGATTGGCAGAGGGTTAAGGATGGATAGGAAGCAATATCACAACCAGACGGCAAAATCCCTGGCAATGGAAAGAGTGTGTGGAAGATGGAAAATATTCAGGTTAACCAGATGAAGGGACTATTAGTAAATTTGTCTCTAAGAGCAAAGTGCTTCTGGCCCCGTTTTAGAGAGCTAGGAACAAGGCAGGATCTCGCACACCCAAAAGATAACAACAATATGCCTGGTGCACAATGGTAGAGGTTCGGCAAGCCCCACAGCAGAGCACAGCAAAGGAATTCCAACGGCACACAGGACTGTAAGAAATCTTCAAAATTTATTTCAAAGCGGAGTGCGATGCAACGTTTTCGGGGAGTAAAACCCCATGCTTGACAAAGGGGTTTTAACGTTGCATCGCACTCCGCTTTGAAATAAATTTTGAAGATTTCTTACAGTCCTGTGTGCCGTTGGAATTCCTTTGCTGTACCCGTTTTAGAGAGGTCAGGCACAAAACCTATGTACCCACCATGCTGCAGAAAATTGGGAGACCAGTAACTTGTATGCCAAACAGGCAACTTGATCAGCTATTGCCAGGGACTCAGGGAACAACATGCCAATTAATTGCTGTAGCAATTCTATGTTGTATATATTAGTAATTGTTAGTAAGTTGTTGCCAATATTTGCATTCCAGATTGCCACACAGCATGATTTTCTCTTGGTAACCTATTTATAATTGCAAACTGTGCAAAACATAAAGCTGATACAGTGAAATCCACTATATAAACAAAAAATCTGATTCTATTCATGGCTTTATATTTTACACATACTGTACATATATGTTTTTCGAAAAAAATATGGAGCTTTGATTTCGATCTACAAATACTTGCTACATCTCATGAAAAATGCTTTCTGACCTGGCAAACTGGTGCTCTCCAATGACATGCAATAATAGACAAGTTTGAGTCCTTCAGAAAATTTGTACTGCAAAGGCTATTATTAAGATGCAAGTGTCACTGTTTAGCCATGAGCAATTGGGAGAACTCTGATAGATGGGTGTGTTAAGAGAAGGCAACTAAATGTCATAGCTACAGTATGCGTGATATCCAAGGGCTGCCAAGACAAAATAAAAAATGTCAGCTCAATCTGTATGTGAACAGTGAGCAGAAGACCAAGATATATAATAATGCAATGTGCATGTTACAGAGATACATTTTCAACACTCACTGAGGTGTCACACTGGATACATTTGCAACCAACCTACGATTTGCTTTCTTTATTCATTAGACGGATCAAAGATCACTTATAATTGGTTCCCACTGCAACAGGGCACATTTGCTCAGTTAATGACCTCAACTATATGATATAGATTGCTCCAAACTTGGAGCAAGTACTGGAATAGTAGAATGAGTTGATGGGAAAGTTTGCCTTCTTTATAAATTCATAAATTCTGTATGTAATGCATTGCCTAAATCAAAAAACAAACTTTGATGCAAGTGATGAATGTCCTAACAAAGAAATATTTTTTTTTGCACATATTAAACAATACTGAACAGTGTTGCTTTTATAGCTTAATGTGTCTTCTTAAATCTCTATCATGGGTAGAAGTTTGATTTACTTTGATAATTTTCTCTTATATTACTGTACATTCATTACTTGATGGAAAGCAGAGACAAATCATGAAAGTAAGATGATTAACAAGCCAAGGATCTCTCTCAAACAGCTGCAACAACATAGCATCAGACACATAGACATTCATATAGAGCAGTGGCATTAAATACAGATATTAAAGGGCAAGAGTCAGGCTTAAATTGTCTTTATAGAAAAACAAGCCCACATTCCTGAGTCTGAAGAGTTCAAATTACATTTAGCAATGGTCAATAATTATTCTGAGACAGACATGCACATATGACACAAGAATGCCTAAAGCCGTGGGCCCCCCACTGCTTGTTTAACTCTTCTGATTAACCCATAAATAGTAATAGTAGTAACAGTAGTCAGTGTTAGTAGAAAGTTCCACACTAACTGATATCTGAACGGGTCGCTACCTTTTTTGGAAAAAAATTCCAGCCTTCCAATTTGAGCCATGTCCCTTACCTGTTAATAACATTGGCATTAAGTATAATTCTTACCAGACAGACGTTATAATATTGACCATGTGCCGAGCCGAATACCTGATCTATTTCTATTTTGTGCAGGCCATGTTTCAGGAATTTCAGACAAATTATGGACAGATCCTTCTGGGCGCTTTCCACACAGCCTGTACAACTGAATTAAAGTGGAATTTGACCTTGGCTTTTGATCTAGGAATTTAGGGCCTATGAATTAATTTTTTAGTTTTTCAGTTTGTGTGGTTTTCTAATTATTAGTCTTCTTATCTTTATTCTTTTGGGCTCGTCAATAGTGATGGGGCGAATTTCTTCCGTTTCGATTCACCGAAAGATTTGAGAAACTCGAAAATTGACACCCTTGTCAATTTGGACCGCAGCGTCAAAGTCAACGGGCATCCAAATAGGATTGACGCAAGCAACTTTTCAGACATGAGTCCAAATTTTTTGACGCCAGTGAATTTTCGCTGGAGTTTCGTGAATTTATTTGTCAGTGACAAAACGCGGAAATTCACTGTGAATTTAAACGTAATCTATATAGTATCTGGATGTTTATTTTCTCTGCACATATATTGTTTCAGGAGTCAGAACAATAACAGAAACCAACTGATTAATAGATCTGTTTCAGCAATTACATTGGCAAATAACTTTAAACTGATTGAAATTTTTTTGTGGGTGGATATCCACTCTCTGCTATTTAGCTTTCATTTTATTTGGAAAATATTTTATTAGATTTTCATGTTAAACAAGCAATAACAGTATAGCAACAAATATTTTGCAGATGAAGTCAGAAATGCTGAAATCGATACAATGACAGTATTATTTATTTAGCTTTCAATTTGGTTGCTAGCGTAATGATGCTATGCAGTCTAAATGCCAAAGTCTAGTATCTGATGTCTATACCATACTAAGATGCCTATATACAGATGCAGCCACTTTGGTTTGTCTGTTTGACACAGAATAACTAAACACAGATATCCCATTTATCTCATTTAACACAGAAAACTGTGTCACAACATCCCATCTAATTAAAGCATTCACCATTGTGAACAATGGAGCTTTGGTATGCTAATGAAAAGGTTAAATGCATTAAATGAGTTAAGATAACTTAAGATAACACAGTTTCTTCAATTAACCACGAGTCATGACGCATTTAACTCACAAATCCAAGTGGCTTCATCTGTACTAACATTTGAGTTTCTATTTATTTCACAAATCACTTTCTATTTTTATCTCTATAAATAATACAAATTCAAGACTTATTAAGTGTAAAAACCATAAAAAACACGAATACAAAACTTTACCTAATACTATTGCACTTTTTGTTAAATCATTCAGAGTTTGAGAGGTTTTTGGACTTTTATTTTGCTAGTTAATTGTCCAAAGAAACTCAAATATTTAGAGGTTTTGTATCTATTAGCGCATCATTTTTTTTATTATCTTTTAATAAATTACAAGGCATTTATAATTTACAAAAGTTTTATAAAAACTTTGAAACCAGTAAAATGAGAATATTGATAAATGAGCCTCTAAATGTTAATTTTAAAATCAACCATACACTTAAAAGAAACAACATCTGGGATGACTTGAGTATTTTATCATTTATAGTGATGGGTGAATTTATTCGGCAGGCATGGATTTGCGGCAAATTTCTGTATTTAACCGCCTACAAATGTTTTGGCAAAACTGCAGCCAAAATTCGCTGGCTAAAAATTCACTGCAACAAAAAAAATTCTCCCACTAAGATTAATTGACGCTCCTCAAAACTATTCAAACACCCATTGACTTTAATGCATTTGGGTAAAATAGTTGCATGTATCAAAATTGTCGCTTGTGTAAAAATAATTTTGCCTTCAATTAATTTTGCGGATTTTTTGCAGATTCGACAATTTTTTGGCAAAGACAAACAAGACTAATAATGTACTGTATATTTAAGCTTATGTTGAAAAGGAATTGCCTGATTCAGTGCATGTTCTTGACAGACAAATATCCATAAATAATCTGAATATCATGAAAAAGTTATCAGGCTGATTTATTAAGATACTGTAAGTGCAAAATTACAACACAGTTACCCATTAGCAAACAATTATATATTTATTTTATTTTCTAACTTGTAGCACTTTAATTAACACGATTTGCTGATTGGACACTATTGGCAAGTACACTGCTGTAACTTAACCCCATAAACTTTATTCCTTCATGGAAAGACATATCTCGAGTGCTTATGATGTGTCAGACGTGATAGAAAAAGGCTGGTAAAAAGGGAAACAGCTGCTATGGGATTGTTCAGGTGACTCCATCACTTTATATAAATTACCCAGAAAACATACTTTGTGCTTTGAAGAGATATACCGTACCATCTGCAGTGATTCTTAGGACTTCCAATTTCTAGTTAACAACATGCTTTAAAACATTGTGGCAGAAATAAAGACTGTTCCATCATAATATTTTACAGTTCTCTCTGACAAAAGCCAAACAAGCCTCGTGAATACACATTTTCCATAACCAGATACATTATGCATTATTCAATACGGTGAGTGCTGGGAATTGTTTGTTCTCAGTAAAGTGCCAATGAAACAGTAAATTATATAAACAAAGAAAATCTTAGGAGTAATAGCTTTCACTTGCGTTAAAAAAAGAAGTTTCCAGTCTATATGTGTAAGTCAAAAAGCATCATATGAATATTAAACATTATAAATGGGAATTGCACCTCTTGCCAGTTCAGAGAATGGCTTGATTTACAGAACTGCTCTATTGGTTTGTTTTACACTTGCTTTCTCTTGTTCTACAGGCAGATTTGGTCAGTTAAAGCAGTGTTTCTTTCCCTCAAACCACTTTTTATTTATTTATTTATATATATTTTGATGTATAAAAGCCTTCCAACAGTATATTGATCCACGAAGACATTAAACATCCTGTGCAAAGATTTACTATTAATCTTTTGTGAGTGGATGATGTTGTCCCTGTATATAAACATTAGCAGACAGAGAAACAGGATGATTAATTTATATGCGGCCATCGCTGCTCTGTTCATCAAAGAATTAAAAAATAGAAGCCAACAAATTCAGCCACACTTAGGAGGTTATTTATCAAAGGTCGAGTTGAATTGTACCTGAAAAAACTATTTTTTAGTCAAGGGTTGAATTTTTGGGTTTACAAAAAAAAAAACAACTTGAGTTTTTTTTTTTTTTAAAGAACTTGATTTGTTTCTAGATCTATTATATTCCAAAGCTGTAAATAGCTTGAATTTGAAAATACACCATCTAATACCTGTTGAGTTTGTGTATTAGTCAATGGCAGAGGTCCCTTGAACCATTTAAAGATGTTTGTATCCTTCATGATGTTCAAGTGTTTTCATTGGGTTTTGCTCGAAAACGTAATTAATTTGTGCAATTCACGTTTTTTCACTGAAAACCCGAGTTTTGGGATTTTTCACTCCAAATTCACCAATTTGAGTTTTTTACATTCAAGTTTTTTCATAATTTAGAAACAGTTCGAGTTGTGAGATCATTTGAGGTATAAAAAAAAATCACAAAGCTCTAAAATTCGATCTTTGATAAATAACCCCTAATAATAGTCGCATGGACCTGTAAAATCAAAAAAAATGTATTGGCAAGGAACTCATTCATATAAATGAAAATACTATTTCTGAACCACAGCAAGTTTTTAGATATACAGTATATTCTGTTTTATTAAGAGACATATTCCACATATCCTTGAATCCCTTGATTATCATCGGTCACAAATTCTATCAATAATCATGCTTTGATTCTCTATTAAATAACCTTCATCCATGGTGTAACTAGATGTAACTAGCAACTTCAATTTAGGACCCCAAAATATTGGTAAATTGACCTACATTATTCTACCAAGATATAATAAACTTGCAAGGTCTACCTGGGTCCTCTACACACCTGCCCCCTCCACATCCTCTGTAGTCATTCCCCTTGCCCTTCATGTTGTAATTCAGGAAAACATACAGTATATATAACTAATGTAGACTATGGTCTCATTGATCTTTTAGGTTATGCAGTGTTCATATATATATTATCTTTTGTAAAACACAAGCATATCTAGAAGTCAACTAGAGTTGTATTTTCAAATGTAAAGCTATTTTTCAGTTAGAGTTTTGAGACTAATTTGAAATTTGACAAACATTCATTAAATAAAAGATAGAATGTGATTTGAGAACGTTCTAGATTTTTTAAAAAAAATGTCAGTAATCAAATTTTAATTAATTTAAGTAATAAAAGCTAATTGAAAACACAACTTTTTTCTCATTCTAAAATGGCACCCAATCCTTTCTTCAATGTGATGTATCTATCAGTACATTCATGAATTCCATTTCTTCATAAATGTTTCTTTTGTTGAATCTTAAGATGGAACCTCAGTATACACAAACAAATGTGTATGCAGAAGTCAGTGAACATTTTCAAATCTCAAGCTATTTTCCAATAAAGTTTTTGAGATAGATTTGAAATTTGCCAGAAATTACAAATGAAGGGTAGGATGTGATTTCACTACATTACAGATGTTTTTTAAAGTGATAAACTTTTTCTCTCTTGAAATGTATCTCAAATAAGAGCACATTGAAGATGTTTATATGTTTGACCTTTTTGTCAAAATACTAATATCAAATCCCGACCATCCTATAAATTATAAACAGATTTGGACGAATAGCCGGCTTTCAAATTAATGCTGGAAAATCCGAGGTACTTCACCTCCATGACACCACGCCACAAAATTGGTCTGCCGACTTACCTTTCAAAAAGGCTCTACAGTATATAACACATTAAGGTAAAAAATATCAAAACATCATAAAGACACTTATAAATTGAATATCCGATCAATCATCGACAAAATTCAACAAGACATACAGCAAAGGAAACCGTAATTTAACCTTTTTAGGCAGGATCCATTTTATTAAAATGATCCTATTTCCAAAATTAATATATCCAATACAAATGTTACCATAACACATCAAACCAACTGACCTAAAAGCATAAATCACATATTCCGTACCTTTATTTGGCAGAACAAATGCCCCAGAATCAGCATGTACAAACTACAACAACCAAAAACTTTAGGGGGAGTTAATCTGCCGAATATTAAGGAATACAATGAGGCAGTATTACTTAGATATGCTGAAGACTGGCTAACAAACAGAAACTGGTTCACTAACACAGATTTAGATCAATCTTACTTAGAGGGTCTTACTTTAAATTAACTTCTACACTCCCCACTCTCAACAATCCCCCAATCGTTGAAGGATAACCCATTATTTTTAGATACGTATAAAACTTGGCAATTACTGAGATCAAAACATCACCTGCCTATGCATCACTCACCATACCTAACATGGCTAGGGAATGAAAACTTTCCTATGGGACTATCACACCCAGTCCTACACAATTGGCGAGACGCTGGATTAGATATGATACGAAAACTTGTCAAAAATAATCATGCCTTGCTTTCCCTAAGGGAGCTAAAAGAGAAATTCCCATTCACACATATTCCTTAGTCTACAAATAAAATACTACATTTCGCGAGAACTACGATCCACAAAATAAAACACACAAACTATAACTTGATAGACAGCCTTTGGAAAGAGAAATCAACTATATGCTTAACTGCACAAATATATCATGTATTACGAACAAGTATAAACATAGACACTGAAGAATCCCACGTATTTAAATGGACAACATTCACACCACAAATTCGTATTACGGAAATTTTAAAAGCTCATACACACATAACACAATTGTTACCAACCAGCAGAAACCAGAAATGGCATTACAACTTCTTCACAACTCAGATACATCTAACACCCGAAAAACGATTTAAGATAGGAGCTCTCCCCTCAGACAGGTGCACTCGATGCATGGCCCCCAAGGCGGATCTTTTACACATGCTTTGGTCTTGCCCTTGAATACAAAACTTTTGGCTGGAAGTAACCTCCTATTGGATGCAGATAAACAAACCAATTCAACCAACAACAGAATGGGCCCTATTTAGCATTTTGTTTCTGTTACATTTTCTACTTTCTCTAATTTCTCATACTTTATATTGAAAGCATGTTTCTTTAACAACAATAACTATTGTATATCGCTAATTGGACACATGTGCCATGCAAAAAATGTATAAAATGCTCAGAAAACTTATAAAAACAATTAAAAAAGAAAAAAAATACTATCAATAAAAGGCTATCGGACCAGTTCCCAGATCAACTTTGTGATAAGAATTAATTAACTTTGTATTTTTTTCACTTTGTATTTTTTTTCACTTTCTAAAAGTCTTTATTAAATCTAAAATATATGCCAATACATTCACTTTGGGAAGATAATTGTAAAAATTCACAACTTTCACTGTAAAAACTATTTTTTGCAATTTAAGATGGGACTTTTATCAACATAGTTGCGCAACATTTCATCAACATAGACTGCTCAACATTTATCAACATAGACCTGCCAATTTCATAAATATACTTTTCAAGCACTGGATAGCTGAACCACACTTGTGTTTTAAGTGGGGTATTACCAGCGCTTTGCAAAGGGAAAGAATGATCCTGATTTATTTTAATAAAGGATAATAACTTTTTCTCCTTTCCTTCTGCTAAACAACATTGCTCGCTACATTTAAGTTTATACTTACTTCATCATAAAAAGGCAATTACATTTGTTTAATGTGATCCATCTTTCACAAAGCCATGCTGAGTTCTGCTTAAAATGTTGAAGCAGAAGAGAAGAAAAAAAGATGGATATGGGCACACTATTCATGTAGGGAGAATAACCTGGATTTTGTCACACTGGCAATTTTGTCTTCTTACTTCTAAAATAGTACCGAAAGCACTAAAAAAGACTCATGAAAATAATAGTATACAGGAATAGTACTAGTAAAATGGAATAATAACATCATATTATACAAGCAACTCACAGAATTAAAGAATAAATATTTTATTGTACAGAGAACAAACTTTAGAAGGGTTGTGACATACGAAGATTGAAAGTAATCGGAAATACAGACTATGCAGGCTACTAAAGAACTTATGGTCAGGGATTGTGAGATAAATTCAAATGCATTTTTCCTTTTGTGTTTTATAGTAAGGAAACAGGAAGTAGTTAAGAATCATCATAATCATAAGATACTAAAGAAGAAAAAAATATACTGTATAAGAAAATTTTAGATATTTAGCAAATACAGCATAAAATGTAATTATTATTGTAACATAAGTATATTCTTGGCATTTACAAAGTTGTAACAAATACAAGTATGGGACCTGTTACCCAGAATGCTTGGAACTCGAATAAGGGATCATTTAGTAATTTGGATAGCCATACCTTAAGTTTGCTAAAAATTATTTAAACATGAAATAAATACAATAGGATTGCTTTGTCACCAATATGGATTCATGCATCTTGGTTAGGATGAAACACAATGTAGTGTTGTATTATTACAGAAAAAAAAAGAATTCCTTTTTAAAAATTTAAACTATTTGCTTAAAATGTAGTTTATGGGAGTTTTCTGGATACAATCTGGTTTTAAGCCACAACACTCCACGGAAACTGCCCTGACTCGACTAACTAATGACCTTTTAACCGCTAAAGCCAACAATCATTTCTCACTACTAATACTGCTTGATCTCTCAGCCGCATTTGACACTGTAGATCACCCTCTCCTCCTCCAGTCCCTCCAGTCCCTCCAGTCGCTTGGCCTTCGTGACACAGCCCTGTCCTGGTTCTCTTCTTACATCACCAATTGTTCCTTCAGTGTCTCCTACAATGGAGTATCATCTTCTCCCCTACCTCTTTCTGTTGGAGTTCCTCAAGGCTCTGTCCTGGGACCATTACTATTCTCCCTCTATACTTCCTCCCTTGGCAAATTAATAAATTCGTATGGTTTCCACTACCACCTCTATGCTGACGATACTCAGATCTATCTCTCATCTCCTGATCTCAACCCAGAACTCCTAACTCGCGTCTCCTCCTGCCTGTCCGCTATCTCTACCTGGATGTCGCAACGCTACCTTAAATTAAATCTCTCTAAAATTGAAATGGTTCTCTTTCCTCCAACTAACACCAGTAGCATCCCCGAAGTATCCATCATAATTAACAATTCCACTATCACCCCCTCTCCCCAGGCCCGGTGCCTTGGGGTTATCCTAGATTCTGCCCGGTCATTCACTCCTCATATCCAGTCACTTATTAAATCATGTCACTTCCACCTAAGGAACATATCCAAAATATGATCATCTATCACCCAAGACGCTGCCAAAATTCTTATTCACTCTCTCATCATATTGCGTCTAGACTACTGTAACTCTCTTTTAATTGGCCTCCCCCTCCAGAGACTGTCACCTCTCCAGTCCATAATGAATACTGCTGCGAGGCTCATACACCTCAGCAACCGCTCCTCCTCTGCCTCGCCATTCTGTCAATCCCTGCACTGGCTTCCGTTACCTTTCAGAATCAAATTCAAATTAATGACACTGACTATCAAAGCACTTCACAACTCTGCTCCACCCTACATCTCTGAACTCATCTCTATATACTCACCCACTCGCTTACTACACTCCTCTACTGACCTGCTACTCAACTCTTCTCTCATTACCTCCTCACATGCTCGCATTCAAGACTTTGCAAGGGCTGCACCCCTCCTCTGGAATGCTCTCCCACGGTCTGTCCGACCTAATCTCTGAAAACGCACTTCTTTCAAGAAGCCTACCCTCACTCTGCTTAACTACCAAACGCAACACCACATACAGTACCACATTTCTCACCCACTTACTTCGATCTTGCCCACTCCCACACCTTGTGTATTACTCCCTTCCCTTTAGACTGTATGCCTATGCATAGGGCCTTCCTCACCTTTTTGTACCTGTATTGATTGTGATGTTTGTTACTCCATATATTCTATATATGTAATTTGTGTGATGTAGTTGTATAATCACCATTTACTCTACAGTGCTACGCAATATGTTCGCGCTATATAAATACATGTTAATAATAATGGGTTTCCAGCTAATGGATCCTATATCTCTATTAAGAGACAGCTTACATGGTGCTTACCCATATATAATTAAAAGCATTTGTCTACATATATATATATATATATATATATATATATATATATATATATATATATATATATATATATATATATATATATATATATATATATATATATATATATATATATATATAGATAGATATATATATATATATATAAACTCCTACAAACTTCATTGAGCTGCTAAATGAAATGATTAACATAGCAACCCATGTGCTGGGTGGTGGGATGGAAGGAGATATATTTAGCAATATACTGATCACTATTATCAATCTTTCTAAAGTGCTGATGGGTATGTATTAGAATATTTACTAACATTTCACTATTATATCTGCATATGCCAAGATGTTTGAATCTTTTCACTTGTTTTCTTTCGTTTCTCATCACATGTCTGCCACTTGACACTCCTGTTTTTTTTTCCTCTTTACATAATCTTTTGCTTGAAGCAAGGTTGCTCAACCTTTTTGTCAGGGGAGCCTGTCTTATAGTGGATGGGATCATAATTCATTCTGAGACTTTTTACAATTACCATGGTGTATTTCAAGATGAAATTTGACTACATTAATGGGGATCTTGGTGATCTAATCAGATATATGTAGAACAAGCACTCAAATATGGCAGACTTCCCACCAGGTGGGTAAATTCAAGTGACTTAATTTATGTCACATAGAAGCAGCCTTACATGATTTATGTTACAAACACTTTGGGGGTTATTTATCAAAGTTCAAATTTGTAAAGTTTTTTTTATACCTTGAATAAACTCAGAACTGGAATGTTTTCTTATTTATGAAAAGACTTGAAGCAGTGCATTTGGGGGGGGACCCAAATACTCTAATTTATCTAGTTTTTGGCTCAAATTTATTATGTTTTAAAGCAAAAACAACCAAAAAAACCCTGAACATCATGAAGACTACAAACATCTTCAAATTATTGGGGGGAGCTCTGCCATTTACTTCTACAGAACCTCGCCAGATTTAAGCTGAAGTATTTTCGCATTCAAGCTATTCCAAGCTTCAGGTTTTTTTTTTTAAATCTGAAAAATGCGAGTTTTTACTGAAACTACCCTCGAAAACTAGAATTTGTCAACAAAAACACAACTTGACCTTTGATAAATAAACCCCTTAGTCATAGGCTCATCCTATCTATAGGATCCTGATGACCTACCATTAACAGCAAGGGACAGCCACCTTAAAAAGTCATTAAAAAAGCAAAGAACATTTTTACTTTCCTTTGCAAGCATCAGTTAATAATGATATTCAGGATAAAATTTAAAGCTGCCCAAATTATAGTGTGTTGTTGCTTTGTTGCAAACTCTTTGTATCTATTCTATTTTGCAGTTTCAATACTTTTAAAAATGGAATTTTGTTTCAATAACTACATAAACTAAATGTAAGTGTATGAGGTCTGTTATCCAGAAACCCATATCCCAATTTACAGAAAAGTAATCTCCCATTGACTCCATTTTATCCAAATAATCAAAGATTTCCTTTTTTTCTGTAAAAATAAAACCGTAGATTGTACTTGATCCAAACGGAGATATAATCCATCCTTACTGGAAGCAAAACCAGCCTATTGGGATTATTTAATAGTTTTCAATACTTTATCTAGTAGACAAGCTAAGACGATCCAAATTATGGAAAGACCTGTTATACGGAAAACCCCAGGTCCCAAGTATTGTGGTAGTAGTACCATACATGTACTACTATACTGTAGACATGTAGCTTAGCCAACATTTTTTTTTTCTTTAGAAAAAACAAATATTAACCAACTGTTATCTCAGGATTTCTATGTAAATAATCACAGTGGAGAGCAGGGTATAATGCTAAATCATTCTGCTATATTTGTTAATCAGGCCTGAAACAAATCTAGATATTACATCTAAGAGAACCATTCCTTCTGTATTGTTATTATGTAGGAAACTGCAGACTCGTTAGAAGGAAGCAAGTGTGCATGCTGCATTTTTTAGCTGAGCAAATGGTTATATGCTGACTGTAGGGAAGTCTGGGAAATATGCATATATAGTAAAATGCAAAAGGAATTAGATCTCAAAGGGAGGCAAATTATTTTTCTGTTAAATCTGAACAACTTAAATGTACAAAAAATTACTTCAGTGTTCAATAATCCAAGTCTGCAAAAGCAAATAAAAAGGAAGGGTTATATAAGCCTTACGCTCATTAACAGTGAATTTATCAATTTTACACTAGGCATGTTATGCCTGGCACATAATTAGAGATCCAATAATTCTATAAACACTTTCCATATTCCCTATGAAATAACACTATAATATTATTTTTCTCTCATATTTTTTCATTAAGGGGGTCAAACTTATAGATTTTACATGTCATAGCTTTCCGATACTAAGGAATGCTGGTGGGATCTCCTTTTTAACCTTTTCATCCTTGACTGTGTGTGAATCTATATAGAAAAGAACAGAGCGGCAAAGATAGGGTTATAGTCAGGTACCTAAGCATCGGAGCTGTTGATTCAACCATATTAAGTAGGTAAAAGGTTAGTCTAACCTATATTCTGGAGCAGACCAGCCATAGTGTAGGACTCTTGTAAAATGAGGGGCCTTGATGTGGCAAATGAGTTTTCATGTTTTGGTCGAAGTCGGGTACGAACTGCTCACTTTTTATAATAATTATTTTTAGAGGCAGAATTCGGCAATGGCAGTCATTCTCCTTCAATAAGTGGTTAATCGCGTAAGCTCTTCAAATATTACTATACAATAAAAATGGATCAGCTGGCACATTTACATGAAATCTATTTGCTAAGCAATAAACATATCTGTGAATGCATGCCAACAATGTCAGTTGTAAGCAAATAAATGATTGTTTTCCATGCCATGTTTTTTTTATATTTCTCACAGTACATGAAGAAAATGTTAATTCCACTATGGGGGAAATAATCTGCTGGCTTCATGGTGGCAGTTCAGTTTGCACCCTAATTACCCCATGCTTATCCCCATGAATGCAAAATGTTAACATGCTTTACACTTATTGGCTATTTATAAAAAAATATTTAAAAATTGCCAAATATTTTAAAAAAATAGTGTTAAAAATGTCTATGGGGTTATCAAAAATTGAATTGCCATTTTTTCTGAACCCAAAAAAGAACGCATTAAAAAAAAAAGTAAAAATATGCGCAAGTCGATAGAAACAGCAAGTAAAAGCTGCCGCGTTTCCATAGAAGGCAGCATTGAAAATGAATAAAACAATGTGATTCTCGCTTGGAAGTTTTTTCGTCTGCTAAAAAATGCAAACATGAATATTCTGTTTCATTTGTCGTCAATAAGCTAGTGCATCTCACTTTTTTTACACGACGGCTTAAAAATAGCCCTACCCAAGTCAGTGTAAAATAAATGACCTTTCTTTCAATAAATGTCTGTTTAAATCATGTCATATATAGGGAAAAACTGAAATACTGGACTGAAAAGCATGCCTAAATATAACACAGAGCTATATTTACTGTATAGATAAGTATGGGATCTGTTATCCAGAATGCTTGGGACTGGGGGTTTCTGGATAAAGGATATTTCCTTTTTTTGGATCTGCTAAAAATCATTTAAATGTTGAGCAAACCCAAAAGGATTGTTTTGCCGTCATTAATCCTTTATTGACTAATTAGATCTTGATTGTTTTGAATCAAGTACAAGGTTCTGTTTTATTAATACCGAGACAAAGAAAATCATTTTATAATTATTTAAATAAAATGGAGTCTATGGGAGATATACTTCCTGGAGAGGTATATCATCCAAATTATACCCAGCTTCATTACTTGTAGGTGGGATTGGCAGAAGGGCAGAAAATGCAATATGCATGTAAATATATTGCTATGGGTTACTAGATGTAATGTATTGGGTATTGGAAAATATGTTATACTCCAGTATTGATTAAGTTTAAGATACGTTTAATTTGTACACTCATGACTTGTCATTCACACATCGGTTCCCAAAACTCCATTTGTTCCTTAGATCTGGAATGGGATTAGGTTACAGGAAACATATGGAATGTCTTATGGGTTGGCTGGTGGAGGTGTATCCCACAGGTTTTGAATATATCCCTGGACAAAGAGAAGTTTGCTCTCTCTCACACTGGACACACACAAAACTTTTATACAACATATTGATACATACATATATTTTTGTAGAATTTTGGTAGTCTGTCAATAGAGCATACGGCTAAATATCTGATAATTTGTATGTATCTTCTGTAACACATTTTTACACATTAAATATACTTAAATATCACCTTGGAGAGTGGTGTTTGTTGACCATAGAACTTATACAAAGTATTTAAAGAGACTGTATTTTCTACACTAGAGCAGTGCAAACACCAACTTTTATTAAATTTACCAGGTCAATTAGAACTAGCAGGTTTTGAGATAGTAGTCTCCCATATTTCCTTTGAAAGAATATGCAAGGAAAGGATCAAATGTTATAATGTGTATTCTGCATTACTCCATGAGACTGCGATAAAGTTACAATAATAAGGTTTTTTGTATCCAATGTAAGCACATAGAGTTAACAATGGATTTGTGCTATACATTCCCCTTTTTTTAGATGGCAAAATGAGTTTCTGACAAAGCCATCAAACTGCTCAAAATTATCTAGAAACTTTCCAGTGGCTGCAGATGCTCCTGAGGTGAGGGAGGTTGGTTATGAAACCAGCAGAGAGTAAAAAAGGGCGTAAAGAGGGCACAAGTGATATGTCTTCCATCAACAGAAAGAAGTGGCAAAAGAATAAATAAGTATTGTATTTATTCCATCAAAAAAAGGCATTTGGTCTGCCAGAGCAGATTTGTCATCCTGCCAAGGTCTTTGTGTGCCTGAAATGGAAAGCTTCTCTTATACACTGTGGACTAAACGAGTAACATTGTCAATTTCAGAAATGTGTCACTTTTTTTTTTTTATAAATAAACTGGTTGATGAATAAAATATCCCGGGAGATGCATTTCAAGAAAAGAGCCACAGTGGAAATGGCCCAAAGGGTAATCAGATTGGTATAATTTTATCCTTTCTTAATGCAGAACGGACACTTTACAGATATATAACACATCATTCACATCAGTCCCTGCCTCAATGATGAGTACAAATATTTGACAAGTTTCCATAATCATGCAAATTCAGCCATTTAGGATCTGGAATGGGAAGATGACATTTGGGTTCTGCTGGCGCATAAGATAATCAGGAGAGATTTCGAGCCAACCAGGTTTGACGTTGCAAGTCCTAAACCATTAGATGCCCCTAGTGATTAAATAGCTGTATCAGAAATTAAACATCAGCAGTTTTTGTGAATATCCAGTTGGCAAAATGCATTTTGGCCAAACCGTTATGACTTAGTTGGATCTTATACATCTGTCTTTTGATTTTGTACTGGATTTAATGCTTATATTTTGCTCCTTTTAAAGTAAAGAATTAATGTGGATGTTTTCACACAATTGCATACTTAATTATGGCTGCTGCGGTAATCCATTCAAGAGACCAAGAGAGATATCACACTATAGACATAATCACGATTATGTGCCAGGGGTATTGTAAGCAAACAGTATAAGCAAATAGCTAAGATTTTCTCCTCTTCATGTGACGGAACAATATGGTTTGATTACCATCTGGTAAAGGATACATCTAATTAATCTTGGGAATTAGTATGGAGTTTAATATTCATGATTGTTTAATATAGTTTTCACTTTTAAACTCATACTCTGTAGGAGCCTCAAGATACCAAAGCATAGGTTATTTGACTCTAATGCACCAGCAAACACAATCTATTTGAATGTGAGTAGTGCTATACAAATACGCCTACAGTATAATAGAGATAAACCGTTGAAATATGTTCTGATATTGGTCATTCTCTGATGTCAGAGAGGGGCAATTATAACATGCACATTCCTAATCAAACTTGTTAACAGTTATAAGGTCAAACAGCAAAATAATTTTTGGGCCACTGCAAAATTTGTTTTGTTTTTTTAAACTACTGAACACATGGATAAATAAATTGTACAGGACCCCACTGTGTCATTTATAAGGTTCTACTTTTGCTACTATTATTGAACTACTGTATGCCCAAATCAAGGGCACAATAAAGATGAGTTAACTCAATCAGTATTGCAGCCGACAATGAAAAATGATCCTTACTGCACAAAAAACATGGCACAGAATATCTGGTTAAATTGCACAGCCTTGACAAGCAACTAATATATAATAATAATAATAATAATAATATTCCATGTATATTAAAACCTGTGCATCAAAATATCCTTAAGTGCAAGGAGTGACTAATGAATTTGACTAATGCTTATGTATACTTGATAATATGCTCAGGCCCTGATTTGTGAGAAGGTCACAAAGGCCCTGGCCTAGGGTGGCATGCCGGCCACTTAATAGGGAGCTCTATTGGCTACTGCACCTACTTTCAAATCTCTTGTCCCTGGTGTAGCCCCTGTTCCTCCTGCAGAGCAATGTGCAGGTTGAGGGGAGAGCACACTTGCATTTGTACACAAGGGTGTGTCGTTTAGAATGGGATCAAAGGCTGACCGTACATAAACTTTATAAGAATTCACCTACATTTTAGGTTAGAGCTCTTAAGAAAATTAACATTGCAGGATTGCGGGTTGTAGAACTGCAGATATTTCAGTTTAGCTTTCTACATAATGTGTTTATTTATATTCTCTAAAGACAATTAGGGGTGCATCAAGTGCATATTCAAGACATATGCACAATACATGCAGTATTTAGTGATGGGCGAATTTATTCGCCAGGCGCAAATTCGCGGCGAATTTGCGCGATTCGACGTCAAAAATTCGCCGGCGTCAAAAAATTTTTTTTCGAAAAAAATGGACTCCGGCGTCAAATACGAGACGCCGGCGCCGTTTTGTGAATTTTTCGCCATTTTGCTAAAAAAACGGCGCAAATTCGCCCATCACTAGCAGTATTCAATGCAGTTTTCATTAACAATGAACCACCCTGCACGTACAATACAGAAGCTGAACATTTTAAATATAAAATTCTATGCATTATAAGAATAGTGTTAAAAAAGGAGGAAAGGTATGGATTCTGTCTACTGATCATGTAGTGCAGCTAATGATAATCTTAATTAATCTGCAAAGCTTTATGCATGACTTGTATTGAGCTGGATTTTTATTGAATATTGAACATTTTTAACACAGTTCCAATAATGAAGAAATTGATGGCAATTTGTACCTCAGTAGACAGAGAACAATTTGATGGCTTACTGATTTGATTGCTCTGTGCTGCATAAATTGTCTGTTTGACAACATAAGTACACACTGCAACCTTGGCTCCTGTGGACAGAATCACTTCTAATGTATACCCATAAAAAGAAATATCCACAGAACATGTCACACGAACAAGCCTATTCTGCAGCATGGGCCACACAATTTGCACATTTGTCAAAGCCTGAGAAAATCACTGGGACTTTTATAGCAGAGAAAATACTGGTCAGAGAAGTAGGAATTCTGAATGGGGTTTTATGGCAAAGTGTCAACATTATGTACTATGTGCTTATGCACATATGACATATGCTTATGCGCTTGTAGACTCATGTTAATTGTGAAGGTTTTGTGTTGCCATGGGTCATTGCATAGAGAATAGGGTAGCAACATAAGGCCCAGGCAGGATGTCCGGCAACTGCCTGGACATTGCACATAGTGAGGTCCTATAGAGCTAGTAGTATAGGTAAGGAGAGCTGGATAGAAAAGCAGTGTCCGATTTATAAATGGTGTGCCTCAAGCCCCTTGCCCACCCTTGTCTTGCACATCTCAACCTGCTTGCAACCCCCCACTCACCTCCCTCATCTACTTTGCAATTCCCCCAATTGCCAGCACTGGGGACTGGACAGGAAGGATCAAATGCAACCAGGTTAGGTAGAAGACACACCTGCCTAGGGCGCCACGACAGGGGGCGCTGCGCAGGTACCTCTTAAATTGTCTTCTGCCTACCCCTAGTCCGTGTTTCCTCCCTTTTTTATTCTCTCCTCCATCACTGTCCCGCCATTGTTCTCCCACCCCTCCCCCTGTTTGCTAGGCGCATGCACATACAGTAGCGGTTGGAGCTGGGTGGCCGGGTGGGTTGCCTATAGCGCATGACCTGCTTGGCCTGGCCCTATCCTAGGCCTTTGTGGCCTGCCCACAAATCCAGGCCTCAGTAATGTAACTATTTGTCACAGCAGTGGTAGGAATACTTCACAAGTAAGAGGTAAAAAGGAGGTTCTCTCCTGCGACTGCATGGTGGGTTGATTGATACAGACACTGCTGCTCGTGCTAGGCGGTAACCTGCAGGACTGGCAGCAGGGCTGCTGAACTTCTCTCATGGTGGGAGATGCAGCTCCTGCTCATAGCAGAGTTTGGGGCCATCCTCTCTGTAGGTAGAGACAGCCAAATAACCAGTAGTGGATATAAAGACATAGTGCTGATCTCAAGTCTTCAGTGAAGAATGGCAGAGCATACTAACTATATCTTATGGAATTCTGGCATTAGAATATTGCTTTGAGTTAGCCTGGAGAGAATGTATTTCATAATATGTGAATAAATGTTGTGGCCAATTTTACCCATCTCTATGTCCTGGTGTTTTATTTAGATATGTAACAATGGGGTTCAATGGGATGGCTCAAGGCAAAGATTCAATTGAGTTGTCCCTTTGTCATAAAAGGCAGGAAGGACTAAGCAGCATCGAGCACAGCTATTCAGGAGTGCAAAGAGCATATTTTGACAACTGAACGAGTTTATTCACAACTGACTGCAGGCTAAGTTCAGGAACAACAACTGCAATTGTGGATGTACTGTACATGTGTCCTTATATCTGTTACTTCTTTTTATCATGTCCATTGGTCCCAGTTGTGACCCCTAGATGATGTGTGAATTGTTGCAAAAAAAATACATTTTTAACATATGGACTTTTCTGAATACAGAACTGAGCCATAGTTTGCATTTTCAAATATAGGTATGGATTCCATTATCTGGAAACCCTTGATCCAGAAAGTTCTGAATTACAGGAAGGCCAGCTCCCATGGACTCCATTTTTAGTTAATGTGAAAATTGTGTATAATTAAATTTTCAGAATAAATCAATAGCAGTCCATGAAAGCACTCACGGCAACGAAGAATCAGCGTATATCAGTGCATCTTTATTGGTGCATGGTGCATCAACGCGTTTCGACTCACATGGAGCCATCGTCAGACAACACTTTATGCCTCTCCTGTTATAAAATCATGTGCAAAGTTGTTTTTGTATTTACATAGTATTTCATAGGCCTAAATGTTTATAGAAAAATTTAGAATTTTGAATCTTGATGAAAATCATTGTTCTTTGCTTATCAGCCAGTAACAGTTTTCATTTCAAATTAAAAAAATTGGGCCAGGGCCCCCCGGCAGCACGCGCACTGATGATTTCCGGTTTCATTTCAAATAATCTGGTACGGAGGGGGGCGGGGCCCGGCTGCACTTACCACACCAGGGCCGCCCCCCTCCAGTTACGTTACTGGCCAGTAAAGAAGTTGCACTGTATAGGATCTGTCTGTTTGTAGCATATTTGCCAATTGTCCAATAAACAGCTTTTAGTTCTAATCATTTTCAATGTATTTTTATTTATATTGCTGTCAATTGCACCAGTTAGATTTCGACCCTAAAAAATGTACTAAGGAGTTGACAGAAGGATGTTCTAGTATAGTATTCAGTATAGATAACGTCATTTTGCCTAGAATAGCATGCAAGTGCTTTAATATTAAACACATAGGATTCTCCCTCCCTTGCTGTTTGTACATGACTGGTATGCATGTTTTATAGACCACAAGTTTTGAGGTAGAAAACTCTGTCTGGTGAATCAGAGGATTTCTGCATCCATTGCAAATCAGTCTGACAAGTAGAAGAGGGTCATACAGCACAGTACTTGCCAAGTGTTAGCTGCAGAGTGAAAAAATATATCTTTGGTTTATACGGGAAGCATAAGAAATCATTGTCAAGTAGTAAATGTGGGATTTCCATCGAGTTTAATTGAAAGTTATTGTTTTATTTATATTAAAGATGTGCAGAAAAGTACAAATAGGAAGAAAAGAATATATAGACATATAAATATATATTCTTTTTCAGTTAGTGGTTAGTTATTGTTCACCAACAGTATTCTATATGGATGCTCATCATTAAAAGTAAATATATTGCAATTAATGGACAAACAATCCCTGTTTTGTTTGAAGGGTAAGGCATTTTTAGTAGCTTAAGGCAGAACATGTATCTATGTCCTAAAAATATTGATAATGGAGTGCAGGGGACCTCTTGCATTTGTCTATATGAATTTTGTGGCCACAGACTCATTGCACCCCCAGTTAATGGTTTTTTAAAAATGATTGGTAATCACAACTTTTTCTTGTTTGTTATAGTTTATACAGGATCAGTGACCAGCTCCATTTTGTAGCCCCACCCTTCCCAGCTATAGTCAGGTAATCCCACTGGTGGCTAATAAAAGGGCATTGGAATCAGATGCAAGTTGAGTATAGGAGTGGCCAGATATGGGATGACTGATGTAGTTGGTCAGCTTAAATATATTGTAATATATGGACAAACAACCCTCGTTGAGAGAAAGGCTAGATTGCTGGCCAGTCCGTTTATCTACCCAGTAATAAACTTAAATATAAATATAATATCACAGCAAAAAAAAAAATAATAAAGGGTAGAAGTAAGATGGAGGAGATAGGGAGAAAAGGTGATGAAGGGAGAAGGCCAAGTCTGACAGAAATCACCAATGTGGCAGCTGAAATCACCCAAGATCATTGCAGGGCAATCAACTGTTAAATTTTGCCAACAATTCGTCAAAATGCATTTAAGTCTAAGTGGGACAAAAATAATTTTGATGCAATGACAAATTTGACGCACAACTAATTTTTTCACCCATTAGAGTCTATGGGCATCATTTTTGCAATGAAACTCGGAGAAATATTTAGCTCATCACTTTTTTGGAAGGCTGTGGTTCCATTAACAATTAGTAGTTGGAGATGCACGAGGAACTATTTGTTTGGGTAGGCTATTCGTAGAAGGCTTTCAACTGAGAAACTATAATTATTTGCAAATATATAACAATTGTTTCTTTTTGAGAAGGTGGAGACCCTAAATCTTAATTATTCTCTGCCTTTGGGAGCATTTAATTCCAGTGTATTGAGCAGCAATATATGTAAAGAGAAACAGAAATAAAGACTTTTCAACAGAACAACAGCAGACAATGGAAGGGTTAAAGGAACAAACTACCATTGATATTTGTACATAAACAGAATAAATATAGTTATAGAGACATTCTTAGCAGACTGTTGTAGCTAACAGCTTCTAGTTGTCTGGACAATATATCTCCAAAAGCCACCTATAAGATCATTTTTCCTAGTGTTGCTCTTCTTTTTGCTTTCCTTGCTGTAACCTTTAGATCACCTTCAATCAATTCAGAGCAACACGTAGGGGCACATATACCTAGAGTCGAATATCGAGGGTTAATTAACCCTCGATATTCGACCAAAGTAAAATCCTTCGACTTAGAATATCAAAGTCGAAGGATTTACTGCTATTCTTTCGATCGAACAATCGAAGGAATAATCGTTCGATCGAGCGATTAAATCCTTCGAATCGAACAAATCAAAAGGATTTTAATCCATCGATCGAAGAATACCTTCCCCATAGGCTAACATTGACCTCGGTAGGTTTTAGGTGGCAAACTAGGGGGTCGAAGAAATTTTTAAAGAGACAGTACTTCGACTATCGAATGGTCGAATAGTCGAACGATTTTTAGGTTCGAATCGTTCGATTCGAAGTCGGAGGTCGTAGTAGCCCATTCGATGGTCGAAGTAGCCCATTCGATGGTCGAAGTAGCCCATTCGATGGTCGAAGTAGCCCATTCGATGGTCGAAGTAGCCCATTCGATGGTCGAAGTAGCCCATTCGATGGTCGAAGTAGCCCATTCGATGGTCGAAGTAGCCAATTCGATGGTCGAAGTAGCCATATTCGACCATTCAAAATTCAAACTTTTTTTCCCCTATTCCTTCACTCAAACTAAGTAAATGGGCCCCTAACTCCCCATAGAGTGTCTAAAGATATAGGGATCCAAATCTGGCACTCCTGGATACAGGACTAGAGACTTAGGGAAATGGCTCATGGGGCAATTCTGCATGTTTTGTTGCCCAGGCATTTTCCTGCTTGCTGGTGGGTGGCAACACTTAGAATTGCCTCCATTTATTCATATCTTGTGTGCATCACAAGGGAAGGAGATTATCACTTAAGAACACTGGTTAAAGCAGTTTTCAGGAATAATTAACTGAGCCACTAGTACCACAGTGGGGATTCCCTTTGGAATGAATCGGGGGCAATTCCCAGCATTGTCATCTGCCAGTGATTACCAACTAGTGGCTTGCGAGCAGCATGTTACTCACCAACCCCTTGGATATTGCTCCCAGTAACCTCAGGTGCTTATTTTTTAATTCCTGGTTTGGAGGCCAGTTGTGGTTGTAAAAAAATGGGTGTACTGCCAAATAGAACCTCCTATAGGCTGCCAGTCCACATAGGGGCTTCCAAATAGTCAATCACAGTCCTTATTTGACACCCTCAGGGACATTTTTCATGCTTGTGTTGCTCCCCAACTCTTTTTACATCTGAATGTTCCTAAATGGGTAAAAAAGGTAGGGGGCCGTGCCTCCCGCTTTAAATTGATTGCAACTATTTAACCAACAAAATAATCACCCTGATCTGTCACATAAGAGTGAAGACTTAAGAAAATAGTTTATAAGTGGATCATGCAAAGATGGTGATGAGATATATGAATAAGGCATCATACATACAGACTACAGGGCCACAATGCAGATAATGAAGTAATGCAGGGCAGATACAATAATAATAAATAACTGGAGAACAACATCTGATACAAGTCACCAAGGACTATTAATTAGAAATAAGTAATATTCTTCAATTATTCATAAAAATGGTCTAAAAACCATCATCCCACCCCACACAGCATTAAAAAAATACACAGAACCCCCACAGCATATTATATGTACCAACCTGTAAAAGTTTTTTTTGTTTGATGTAGCAGTAGAAAGGATGATTGTAGCAGATTCTCATATGAATCATTTTCGCAACTATACATAAAGAAAAAATATTTTTTTACAAACCTACATATCAACAGCACCTGCGTGGAACACAACATTGGTCACACAACATGTTTTAAAATATGCATTATTGCAGTTTCATGTACTTATCCAATTATCGACATATTTATTAATAAACCACATTTTGTTTTTCTTAAATGAAAGTAACTTACATAGTATCACAAAGTGCAACAGTCCTACTAATGAAATGTACAACTGGTGCATCCTTATTTCATGGATTGCCACCTTTAAATTGCATAAATGTCCAAGAGAGGATGATCTATCCACCCTCTGACCCCTTAGGTCATGGAAACCTTAATGGACTTTTGGTGGAATGCAAATGATCTTTTAATGGCCTGCAATCATGACAGTTTTACCTACCTTAGAACCTTTTATGTGACTAACAGACCACATGCTTATCAATCTCAAGATGAAAAGTGGTTTATTTAAAGGGAATTCACACTGGCTGACCTCTTGAAGGAGTAATGGTAAGAATACAGAAACCAATATGTTTGTTTTTGTTAGCCTAGTAATTTATCCTGTATGTCATGCTCTGTACTGGTTGTAACAAGAGCTCATTGCAGTCACCATCTATGATATGTGTCTTACTGATGCAGAGTAGTGGCATTTTGTAGCTCTTGGAGATGTATTTACTACATACAGGACATGGTGGGAAAAACCTCCATGGGGTCATGTCACTAACACCTGCCCTTTGGTATATGGTAAGGAAAAGCTGCCTTCCATTTATCAGTGCTGCACTCTGTTGTTCAGCAATGTAATACAGGTATAGGACCTGTTATCCAGAATGCTCAGGACCTGGTGTTTTCCAGAACAGATCTTTCTGTAATTTGAATATTCATACCTTATATCTTCTAGCAAATCATATAAACATGAATTAAACCCAACAGACTGGTTTTGCTTCCAAAAACAATTAATTATATTTTAGCTTGGATCAAGTACAAGGGTATTGTTTTATTATTACAGAAAAAAAAGTAAATCATTTTAAAAAATCTGGATTGTTAGGCTAAAATGGAGTCTATGGGAGACTTCTGGATTATGAAAACAGATACCATATCTGTAAGTAGTGCAGCAATTTGGTTTGCAAACCGATATGCTGCAGACTATAATACACACTCAAAATTTTGAAGGAGACCAAAAAGAAAAAGAAAAGCCTAGTATATAACATCACACGGACTAGATATACATGCATGAAAGGAGATATTAGCCCTGTCCTGGTGCAACCCAACCTAGACAGTCATATTTTATGCATTTTTTAAAGCACAAATTAGCCAACTTCCCAAACCAGTATTAACTGGTGTTGGGTGTTAAAAGCAGCTAGGAAATCATGCTCCCAAGACATAACAGCTGAGTTCATTAGAGGATTTGTATTGCTTGTGGCATATGATACCTGTCAACCATCTACACAACTGGTCTACTGGGGCATGGACTTCTGGCAGTGAAGACAGTGTTCAACAGCTGCTCATGTGCCTGCTCTTGCAGACATCTACTAAAGTGAAGTTTGGTGATTAACAGGGCAGTAAAGCCCCATGTCATTGTTTAAATGAAAAATAAAGGTCTCTTAATAATGTAAAAGAAAAATGTTTTGGCTTTTTAACATTTTATGCATTGATACCAGTGTTCCACTTAGGGAACACTGGTATAGCAGTATATGCAAATAAGGGAATAACAGTATATAACAGTATATTGCAGTATAGTGATGGGCGAATTTATTCGCCAGGAGCAAGTTTGCGCTTTCACCGTCAGCGTCGAAAAGAAAGTATTTCCGGCGTAGAAAAGAAAGGTTTTCCGGCATTGAAAAGAAAATTGCCGTTTTGTGAATTTTTCGCCAGTTTCGTGGGAAATTCGCTAAATTCGTAGAATCAAAACAGGACAAATTCACTACTACAGTCACCATAAACTAAACTTCACAGACATTGCAGTGTGTAATTGCACACCCATATACAGCTGGTAGATATCCTTTTAGGGGAATAGAAATTAAACTAAATTGCTATTGTACTTGGGAATATTTGGGGAAAATGATTTGCCATATATTAGCATACAACAAAACACTGCTTATATAAATCAGCCTTTTATATTAAGGCATAATAACAGACAGTAGCAGTGAGTGAAGTTCTTCTAAATGTCAGCAATTTCATGTAAATAATCTTTCTAATTCCAGCATTTTTAAAGTCAAGTGAAAGTGGGTTCACAATGACTTGGAGGATATGGGGAGCACTTCTTATACTCTTCAGGTGTTGTTGGATGTGGTGGTGCTATTCTTTAGACGTACGGCCACGTCAACACTTCGCAAAATATTCACAGGAAAGGCAAGCACTTCATCACTTCTTGCTGTGCAATAAATCACCACCACATTAAAAATAAAAGATAAAAAATAAAAAAATAAATAAAAGATAAAATCTTTGGCCCAAGAGGCAGGGAAGGGAGGTGCAAACCCCCCGAAACGTTGTTCTGCACTTGAAATGCCAACACTGGCTTAAAATAAAGGTTTTATTGCACAGCAAGATTTATAGAGAATAATTAAGAATAACATTTTTCCTTAATGAGAGTATATAACAATTAACAGAGAATAATTAAGAAGATTTATATAAGCAGTGTTTTGTTGTATGTTAATATATGGCAAATAATTTTCCCAGTGCAGTGTCCGTAAATTTTAGTTTATAGTGACTGCAGTTAAGTGGACCATTGGTATCAATGCATAAACTGTTAAAAAGCCATAACATTTTACTTTTACATTATTAAGAAATCTTTATTTTTCATTTAAACAATGACATGGGGCTTTACTGCCCTGTTAATCACCAAAAATCACTTAAGTAGATGTCTGCAAGAGCAGCTGTTGAACACTTGTCTTCACTGCCAGAAGTCCATGCCCCAGTAGACCAGTTCTGTAGATGGTTGACAGGTATCATATGCCACAAGCAATACAAATCCTCTAATGAAATCAGTTGTTACGTCTTGGGAGCATGATTTCCTACCTGCTTTTAACACCCAACACCAGTTAATACTGGTTTGGGAAGTTGGCTAATTTGTGCTTTAAAAAATGCATAAAATATGACTGTCTGGGTTGTCTTGTATTACTAGTCAGTGTGATGTTATATACTAGGCTTTTCTTTTCTTTTTGGTCTCTTTCAAAATTTTGAGTGTGTATTATAGTCTGCAGCATAATGGTTTGTAAACCATATTGCTGCACTACTTACAGGCATGGGATCTGTATTCATAATCCAGAAGTCTCCCATAGACTCAATTTTAGCCAAATCCAGATTTTTTAAAATGATTTACTTTTTTTTCTGTGATAACAAAACAGTACCCTTGTACTTGATCGAAGCTAAACTATAATCAATTGTTATTGGAAGCAAAACCATCTCTCCGTCTATTGAGTTTAATTCATGTTTATATGATTTGCTAGAAGATACAAGGTATGAATATCCAAATTACAGAAAGATCTGTTCTGGAAAATCCCAGGTCCTGAGCATTCTGGATAACAGGTCCTATACCTGTATTACATTGTGCAGCACTGATAAATGAAAGGCAGCTTTTCCTTACCATATACCAAAGGGCAGGTGGTAGTGACATGACCCCCATGGAGGTTTTTCCCACCATGTCCTGTATGTATTAAAGGACCCCCTATAGATGATACAGAATAAAGACATCTCCAAGAGCTACAAAATGCCACTACACTGCATCAGTATGACACAAATATCATAGATGGTTGACTGCAGGGCTAATCCTATCAAATGTGGGGCCCAATTGGGACCATGTTGGCGGGGCCCTTAGACAAAGTGTTGCTGGCTACTGACACACCAAGTATTTAGGAAAATAAGGGCATACAGGCACAAATTAGAAAGGAAAGGGGCAGACAAGGTAAGAGAGTGAGAGGGATGAAATAGGGGCACATAATAGGGGCACACAGGGTAAGAGAGAGGGAGGAAATAGGAGAGTGGACTGGGCCAATTATTTTGGGGCAGGCTGGGCCGATTCAGCTTGGGAGCAGGCTTGGTTGGATTGGAGGCAGGCAGGGCCTATCAAGGTTGGAGAAAAGCTGGGCCTATGGGGGCAGGCTAGACCTATGGAGTTGGGGGATAGGCTGGCTTATCAGAGTTGAGGGTGGGCTGGACCTATGGATTTGGGGATGGGCTGGACTCTCAAAGTTGGGGGCAGGCCAGGCAGCATCATGTGCTGAGGAAAATATTATCTGTGCTGCCCTGTCGTGCGGGGCCCCCAGAGGTGCGGGGCCCAATTGGGCCCTATTGGTCCAATTGGCCTAAGGCCGGCCCTGGGTGACTGCAATGAGCTTTTGTTACAACCAGTACAGAGCCTGACATCCAGGATAAATTACTAGGCAAAACAATCGGTTTCTGTATTCTTACCATTACTCCTTCAAGAGGTCAACCATAAAAGGTTCTAAGGTAGGTAAAACTGTCATGATTGATCCTCCTATAGGCTGCCAGTCCACATAGGGGCTACCAAATAGCCAATCACAGCCCTTATTTGACACCCTCAGGGACATTTTTCATGCTTGTGCTGCTCCCCAACTCTTTTTACTAAATGGGTAAAAAAGTTAGGGGACCGTGCCTGCCCCTTTAAATTGATTGCAGCTAATCACCCTGTGTTACATGATTAGAAAAGTGAAGACTTTAGAAAGTAGTTTATAAGTGGATCATGCAAAGCTGGTGATTATATATATGAATAAGGCAGCATACATACAGACTGCAGGGCCACAACGCAGATAATTAAGTAATGCAGGACAAATACATTAATAATAATAATAATAATATATGTTGCAATTGTAAAACTGCTGTGTTTGCTTCAGAAACACTACTATTGTTTATATAAATGAGCTGCTGTGTAGCAATTGGAGCAGCCATTCAAAGGAGAAAAGGCTCAGGTTACACAGCAGATAGCAGATAAACTCTGTAGAACATAACAGTTATCTGTTATCCACTATTTAACCTGTGCCATATAGCCTTTTTTCAATTTCTGCCATTGCTACACAGCAGCTTGTTTATATGAACTATAGTAGTGTTTCTACAGAACTGATTTACCAGTGCATGGCAACAGTACATTACATTTTCATAACTTTAAGCCACTTTCATTTTTTGGTGGTACTGTTCCTTTAAAACAATCAGCCTAAAAAGTATTTTCCCATTTATACGGGATCTGTGACACACAAAGCTTCTGCTCAGTTGGGCACAATGCTCATCTCTTAATTATTGTTATTGGTGATAAATCATTAAACTCTTGAAGCTTGTGACCTTGGAATGTATGGAATAATTGGTTGCATCTTTTATTAATTATTGACTCATTACTTTCATAATGAAGGTCTATAGGAATATTGCTTAAATCAGTTCTCTGTCTAGCACCCTTGGACTCTATTCATGTGACACAAAGCAGGTTTGAATTAATACGATGATCAGAGATAATACTCTTAGGTAGTAACCCACTTTGGTATTCTCCTGATCAGGAGATTCTGTCTCCTTTTCATGTTTTCTAAATCTTCATGCATAGTATTAAGTCTTTCCACTACCTTTTTTAAAAATATTTTCCTCTTCCAGTAAAGCTTGATGTTTAAGTAAAGCATCTGTTGCATTCTCAATTTTATCTTTATGTTCTTTATTTCAGATCTGCAAAAAAAGACCTGTTATCCAGAATGCTTGGGACCTAGGGTTCTCTGGATTTTTCCATAATTTGGATATCCCTACCTTACTATCTACTAAAAAAATAATTTAAATCTGAATAAAAACCCAAATAGGATTGTCTAACCTCCAATAGGGATTCATTATGTCTTAGTTAAGATCCAGTACAGGGTATTGTTTTCTAATAGAGATGGCGCGAACTGTTCGCCGGCGAACTTGTTCGCGCGAACATCGGGTGTTCGCGCTCGCCGGAAGTTCGCGAACGTCGCGCGACGTTCGCCATTTTGGGTTCGCCATTGTTGGCGCTTTTTTTTGCCCTCTCACCCCAGACCAGCAGGTACATGGCAGCCAATCAGGAAGCTCTCCCCTGGACCACTCCCCTTCCCTATAAAAACCGAAGCCCTGCAGCGTTTTTTCACTCTGCCTGTGTGTGCTGAAGAGATAGTGTAGGGAGAGAGCTGCTGCCTGTTAGTGATTTCAGGGACAGTTGAAAGTTTGCTGGCTAGTAATCATTTTGATACTGCTCTGTTATTGGAGGGACAGAAGTCTGCAGGGGTTTGAGGGACATTTAAGCTTAGGTAGCTTTGCTGGCTAGTAATCTACCTTCTACTGCAGTGCTCTGTATGTAGCTGCAGTGGGCAGCTGTCCTGCTTCTGATCTCATCTGCTGACTGCTGCAATAACAGTAGTCCTTGTAAGGACTGCTTTTATTTATTTTTTTGTTCCAATACAGAGCAGTATCAAGCAGATTACTAGCCAGCAAACTTACTATCATCTGTCCCTGAAATCACTAACAGCTCTCCCCCTACACTATCTCTTCCAAGCACACACAGGCAGATTTTTCAGATACATTTTTGCCCTTGATCCCCCTCTGGCATGCCACTGTCCAGGTCGTTGCACCCTTTAAACAACTTTAAAATCATTTTTCTGGCCAGAAATGTCTTTTTTAGATGTTAAAGTTCGCCTTCCCATTGAAGTCTATGGGGTTCGCGAACCGTTCGCGAACCGCTCGCATTTTTGCGCAAGTTCGCGAATATGTTCGCGAACTTTTTTTCCGACGTTCGCTACATCCCTATTTTCTAATTACATAAGAAAAATAAATCTTTTTTAAAAGGGGACCCGTCACCCAAACAAAATGATCCAAATCCTATTTTATCATGTTAGTCAAGCAAAATTAACTTTAATTACACTGTATAAATTATTTAAATATTGTTTACATCAGTCTGGGAACTCATAATTATAGCAACCAGGAAGGAGCCATTTTGTGTGAGCACTGTTATTAAGGCAAGTCTTGTATTATCTCAGAATCTTTTTGTGCAACAGGGGACAGGGACCCAATGTCCATTCCCATGCCCTGGTTACACAATTAAATCGTTAAGAGAGCTGAAGGAATGTAGGGAGAGCGGTGAAGTGCTGAAAGGAAAGTGAAAGTAATTGCTTGCCCCGCCTCTATACCTAGGCATAGAGGCGGGGTATGCAATACTTGATTGACAGCTGAAATTTTTAAATGAGTTTACAACAGCTATGAATGCTTTAATAAAAAAAAGAAAATGGATTTCATATTTAATTTAAGAAGGACTTTTATTATACAGATTTATGTCTGGGTGACGGGTCCACTTTAAACATTTTAATTATGTGATTAAAATGGAGTCTTTGGGAGATGGCCTTTCTTGAAAACGGGGTTCAAGGAACGAGATTCCATACCTGAATAACACCTCTACCCCAGGGAAACCACTCAATAATCACCATTCATTTTGCTTGAAACTTAAAAAGGTTAAAGCATTCAGTAACGGTTTTAGATACTTACTAAGATAACACAAAGTCTATCTACATATAATGTAGATATTTTTATAATAATGATCATTCCCCTTTTTTTCCCCACAACTATAGAATCCTTCAAATGGGATTTACTCATTCAAATGCTTCCTTTTTAATACAGTGCAGATGTGTTATTTATCACTGTACAAAAGCAGTAATACAGAAACCAAATACAAGACACTGGTACAAAAGGTGAAAAAAGGTGCAAGTTTTACAGAATATGTATAGTATTAGTTTTGCAAGAACTGTAGGAGAAATTATATCAGCAAACTTGAGTCATCATGACAAATCCTGTCCTCACATTGTTTTGTCTTTAATGCATAAAATTTCATCTTTCTGATGACCCACAGCTTTATTAGTAATGCCATTGTCAGTCTATTTGTGAGTCTATTTGACCCACAGCTTTATTAGTAATGCCATTGTCAGTCTATTTGTGCATACAATAATACATGTATTATTTTCGCTGGTGATTGGACTTTGAATTATATGCTTCTTTTTTTGTTTTACTTCTATCTGAAAGCATTGTGCCTTGGTGAGCGCCAGTACTCATGATATTTGTATCAGTATTTTTATTATAGTCTGGGAACTCTGAGCAAGCTAACGGGAGACAGTAGTATTGTTTCTCATCAATAGAATGTTCTCAAGCCTAGCAACGACATTGAAAGAAAATCCCAATAGTGCATAAGTGTATTTTTTCTGTGTGCTTGTACTAAGGAATCTCTGCTTCAAAATGTTACTTCTAGTTCTCATTTACATAATGCTGGCATCTCTCGTTACCGCTTTCTGTGCGTTGTTTTTTATCTTCAAAAAGATTACTTGAGGGATCATTTCTGAACCCTCCTAGTTGGAGAGCCATGTTTGGAGTTTGGCACATGTTTTTTTATAGATATGAATGCATTTGTTAATGCAGATTATTTTGGCACTCTGCTATTTTAATGAGATCATTCAAGAAAACTTGGTAGTAAAACCATGAAGTGAGAAACTGATTAAAGACAAAACAATGAACCTCTGTGAACAGAGTTTCTTGTATCAAAAACAAATTCAAATATTTAGAATCAAATAGGACAGATAAATCATCTAGTAAACAAAAAATGCATACAGTCTGCTTAAGATGGTACACATAGACATATAATATGTGAATGATTTAACTCACTTCTGTCTATTTACAACATAGACATATGCAAAATTATGTAGAGATGTTATGCAGGCTATGTACTGTTTTGTTCCTGAAGGAATTTTCCTCTAGAGTCTTTCTTCAAGAAATTGCCATCTCTAGTGAAGTAAGGGATGGTCCCACTTCAGATAATGGAGTAACCCACTACAGATGATGGCGTTAGTGAAAGTATTATACCTTAAATGTATTATTATGTAAATGACCAACAATATTATGTTGATTTAAATAGGGACTAGATTCACAAGAAGAGTAATTATTCTCTATGTTCTCCAGGGCTACAAAGGGTATTAATGAAATACAGAGTGACTAATCTTATAGAGGCCAAAGGGAGTGATAGAAATTTATTAAATTATAAAAAAATAAGTTTTAATTACGCTCATATGGTGGGAATCTCTAACACATATTGTGTGGTGGTGCAAATCTATGGGTCATTCTTGTTCTCCCTTTGGTCTTGATTTACTGTCTCTTGACCCTGCACACCACCTTTTTGTATTCAAAGGAAGGTGCTACCTTTGCGTGTCTGATTAATCTTATAGAGCGTTCAAGATCTTAGTTATGCAGAAGGACAGTACAGTTAATGGTCATAAGTCTACCTATGTATCTAATAGTTAAGTCAGTATATTCATACAACCAAGTTCTGAACCAGAGAGTAGATATACAGAATGTTCAGAACCTAGGGTCTTCCAGATAATGGATATTTCCGTAATTTACATCTTCATACCTTAATTCTGCTCGAAAATCATGTAAACATTAAATCAACCCTATAGGCTGGTTTTGCTTCCAATAATCATTCGTTTGAATGGATCAAATACAAAGTACTATACAGTATATATTTTAAAGCATAGCGCAGCATGTATATCAGACAGAAATAGGAATTCTAGATATCATTTTTCCACAGTCATTATAAATGCTGGAAATGTTTTAAATGTTTGGACTGGCTCCATTAAAAGTTTAATTTATCAAGTGATGCTCTTTTGCATTTTAACAAGACTAATGCTATGGTGTTAAGTTTACAGAATTGTTCGTTTGGCCTTTAATATGAATCAACGTGTTAAATAAACTGTGGATGAAATGTGGCCAATTTAGCACATGCTGAAAGCTGTTTGTTGCTAATTGGAAGACAAAGTGAGGTTGTTCTTTACAAAAGGTTAATTTTCACAGCGCAACTGTTGTATATCACCCACAGAAATGTGCTTTGGTTTCATTAAATATGTTACACCGTTAAAAAAAAAAAATAAGGAGAACTAGTTGAAATAATATATGCAGGAATGCATACTGGTTTCATCCAATAGCCAGCAAGCTGTGTTCACTAGAAAGAGAAATGGCAGCCATAACAGTTGCAAAACAGCCTTTTAGGCACAAACCAGAAAATATGTTTAATATGATAAGAACATAACAGTTAAAAACTTTACACAATAAATTGGTAAACTCTCTTTAAAATTTGGATCCTTGATTAGGCAGTTTCAGTCTATTACATTGGTATGGTAGTTTTCATAATTTTCCTGTGTTAATCTTTAAATCCTTTTTAACTAAGGTTAATGGTATTTTATCGTAATTTTTATGGGCAGGTAAAAAACCAAGACTCTCTTGAAAAGCGCTGACCACTCCTTTAGATAGAGAAGGTCTACAATTTAGACAGAGAAGGTCTATAACTTCTGGATCTTCATTTGTACTATTTAGCTTCTCAGTTGACACATCTGCATGCATGGTTTGTTCCAGATGGAGGTGATCCAAGCACAATACTACAGGCTTTGATTATGGGCTCTATGGAAGCCTTGGCTTATAGCCCATTATGTAAATTGAAAGACTTAAATCCAAGTCCATCAGTGATACATATTCCTATACATGCTGGACAAGAGGTTAGGAAAGCTTTGAAATTAACTCCATATTTACTGATGCCGGATACACTTGTTATGGGGGTAACTCTTACTTTCCCATTTTTCGGTCAATGCTGGACTGTATATACTGGGTCAAAACATTTGGACATATTTTGGAAAAAGGGGAACTTAAATCTTTGGTACAACTTTTGGAATATATGCAGGGAGAGAATATTAGTCAATTTCGATACTTGCAGCTTAAGCACGTGTTTAGAGCCCAATTTGGTTCATGTCTGGTAGAGTACTAACTATATCCCATTGATTCGATATTGAGGAAATTGGATTCTAGGAAATTTGTAACTAGTTTATAAAAGGTGATAAAGAACATGTCTTCATCACCTTCTTGTGCAGCTTTGGATAAGTTGGTAAATTTTAAGATCTTGCATCAGCTCTATTATACTCTGGTTAAGCTAATTAAAATATATCAAGTTATATCATCAGCATGTCCTCTGTATCAATTTCCTTAAGATATGTTTAAAATGTTGTGGACATGCACGGAGATTACTACATTTTGGAAAGGAATTATAAAAACTTTGAATGACAACCTTCCAATCCTCTAAATTCTCTCACTAGAATTTTGTCTGCTTGGCATTATTGAAGAAATTGTACCTCAAAGTAAAACTCGTATATTGTGTAGAACATTGTTATTTTATGCTAAAAGAGTTATCGTAATGAATTGGGTGGAATCTAATCCACCTACTGTTTCCCAATGGTTGAATTTAGTAAAAAAAGATGTTACCAGTTATTAAACATACCTATTTACTAGGATCTGGACTACCTGGATGGATGCTACCCAGTAATATTAATATGTAAAGTGGGAGGGGAAAGGAAAAGTAGACAATGTTTGGTAGAGAACATGTTGATTAGTTTAGCAGTATTAATGGTACTTGGTTGATATAATTCCTGTATGTAAATTAATCAATGTGGCTCAACAACTCTATGTATTTATTTTTATTGTTATTGTGGTATGTTTATCTTTGTTAAAAATAATAAAAATAAATATTATAACGTTTGCCCTCTCTGTATATAAATTAGATAAGCTTTAAACTTTTTTTTAAACATAGCTCTATTTTTTCGTCTATTGAAATGAATGCTGAGCTAAGATTAGGGAGAAACCTCTGACCAATAGCAAACATAGTAAGGAGCAAACCAAGAAAATTGTTTTAAAATACATTAATTGCAGCAGCTCTGATGGTGTTTGCCTCATTTCTGGTCACTGTACACAACCATTCTAGCCTGAGAGCATCTCTGCTCATATATGTATAAGTACTGTCTTGACAAGTTACTTAGTACATTTTGGTACATATTTAGCCACTTGTTAATACTTAAAGCAGCATCTGGCACAACATATGTTTATGACTGCAGGGATTTTGGAAGAATATCGAGTGATGCAGTTGAGATAATGCTGACAAATGTTAACAGACTATGCAATAATTGTTCTGTTTATCATGCCTACAGTATATACTTAAACTTTGCTTCAAAATTCAATAAAAAGTTACCAAAAAAAGTGTAATATTCAAAAGCATTTAAGCTGTAAATATAACTGGATATGGGTTGCAAAGTGCTCCATAAACCAGCATTTGGCCCGCCAGGACACAAAAGGAACATATAAAAATAACAATAATTAATTTCATCTGAACAATCTAAACTAAAAATCATAATCATAAGTAAATACTTCAGCAGCACTCTGATTATGGTGAAAAAATTGGTACTTTATTCGTGCCTCAAGCTTAGAGACGTTTCAAGCTTTTCCAGCCCTTTATCAAGCTTGATAAAGGGCTGGAAAAGCTCGAAACGTTGCTTAGCTTGAGGCACGAATAAAGTACCAATTTTTTCACCATAATCAGAGTGCTGCTGAAGTATTTTCATGTATGTGAACCAGACCTGAGCAGACAGGGTCACAGACGGCACCCGACGCTGCAAAGAGTGGTGTGAGAGTGTTTGTGTAGCACTACTTTGTGTTTTTTGCATAATCATAAGTAGTGATGAACAAAACTGCTCCTTTTTGCTTTGGCAAAAATTTACAAAACTGCGGAAACATACATTGGAGTCAAAGGCTGTTTTTTCCTTCCTTTTTTTTACCTGTGTGAAAAAAGTGATTATTTTTCTGGCACAACAAAGTGCATGGCAAACGTCTGCCACAGATTTGTGATCATTTACAAAAAGAGAATTTTGTGACAAGTTGTTTTGCAGGTATTAACCTTTGCCTGCTGTTTGCTGTAGACTCTCTCTGGACCTCTGCTTTTAATAGTTTCTTTGTTTAATAACTTCTTCTGCAAGAAATATGCATACCTCGTCTCACTTACAAATGACTTTCCTTGTAATTCAACAATACAAATGTGTGCTTCAAAGTTAAATAAATAAGAAAGAAAAGACAAATATTTGTACTGATCTACAGTTGCAGACGGTTCATCTAGAAAAGACACAATACATAAAAACATCCCTGAAAACAAACAGCTAGATATTTTCATTGGGGAAATTTTATGATGTACACAGAGACAAAGAAGAAAGCAATTTAATGGTCTTAGTAATAGATGTGTGAGAACTTCAGACTTGTCCTCAAGAGAACTTAAACTGTTATATTTAACTTTAGAATGGGGTAACTGTTTTTTATGTGATATGGTTACAACAGTATTCCGGAAATTATAAAAGGCTGTCTGCTTTCTTATGTACATATCCAAATCCTTAGCTTTAAGGGTGTAAATATATGGCATACATTTAATTTAAGGTACCAACTACTGCATTTTTAGAAGATATTCAGCCATGCACTAATTGAATGATACATTTCTCTTGAAAGCTGCCCATATACAGTACATATAATTCTAATTGTATGGCAATGTGGCCAAAAATTAACCTTTGTTCAGTTTGTATACTCAAATAGTAGGCCCTATTGAGTTAATAATATCCTGAACTGGGCCTCTTATTATTTTTTCTCTATACTTCTCTCTTGGCAATCTATTCAACTCATATGATTTCTGATAGCACCTCTATTCTGGTGATACTCACATCTATCTCTCCTCTCCTAATCTCAGCCCAGACCTCTTAACTTGGTCTCTTCCTGCCTGTCTGCTATCTTTACTTAGATGTCACAATGCTACCTTAAATTAAACCTCTCCAAAATGAAATGTTTCTCTTTCCGCCAGCTAACATCCATAACATCCCAGAAGTATGATAGATATATCATAGTTAACAATTCATCTATCACCCCAGACTCAATGCCTTGGGGTTATTCTAGATTCTGCCCTGTCCTCCAATAATTTGTCAACCAAGATGTTGCCAAAATTCTTATTCACTCATCATATCACATCTGTACTACTGTAACTCCCTTGGCCTTCCCCTCCAGTCCCCCTTCACCTCTCCAGTCCATAATGAGCACTGCCGTCAGGTTTATACTCCTCAGCAACTGCTCCTTCTCTGCGATGCTACTCTGACAATCCCTGCCCTGGCTTTTACTACCTTTCAAAATAAAATTCAAAGAAGTTCATAACTCTGCTCCTATATCACTGAGGCTATTTCTAGATACTCACCCAACCACTTAATACACTCCTTTATTGACCTGCTCCTCAACTCTTCTCTCATTACCGCCTCGCTTGCATTCAAGACTTTTCAAGGGCTGCACTCCTGCTCTGGAAATCTCTCCCACAGTCTGTCCTACTTTCTTCTAAACTTTCTGCTTTCAAAAGATCTCTGAAAATGAATTTATTTAGAGAAGCCTACTAATTTAGCATAATTCAGTTTAGCTTCTAAATGCAATACATTATGATACATATCTCACTTTGCTGCTGATATTGCCCCCTCCCACACCTTGTGTCTCAATCCCTTTTTTGGGCAGGGCCCGCTTCACCTTTTGTATCAGTTACTGGTTGCCATATATGAAATTATATATGTTCTTTGTATAAACCCATTTATTGTACCATGCTTCAGATGTTGGTGCTCTAAAAATACATTTAAACTGCATACTCAAGGTAAGGTCTTACTGAGAAAAGGGCTGTATCCTACAGGTAGAGGGCTGTACCCATGCCACAATATGGTCCCCTTCAAATGATTTCTGAACCTTGCTTATTGATACCTGACTAGATCGCATGTCAGTCAAGCTGGCTATAGCCTAATCTTCATTTGAAAAGTGTGTGTGGTGTTTGTGTGTGTCGTATGTGTGGTGTTTGTGTGTGGGGTGTGTGTGATTTGTGTGGTGTGTGTGGTTTGTGTGGTGTGTGTGTGGTATGTGTGGTGTATGTGTATGGTGTGGTGTGTATGTGTGTGGTGTGGGTTTGTGTGGTGTGGGTGTGTGTGGTGTGTGTGGTGTGTGTGGTGTGTGTGGTGTGTGTGGTGTGGGTGTGTGTGGTGTGGGGGGGTGTGTGGGTGTGTCAAGCTTGAGCCATTGTGTTGGCCATATGCTCAGTGATAGCAGCACAGAGCATGAGCAGTAACTTAGCAGAAAATGAGATGGGGAGCTACTGGGTCATTTTTGGAGACACAGATCTTTACTGCTAAAGGGCTGTGGTTGCCTTGGGCCAGTACAGAAGCCCAATACATAATGTACAAGATTTCTAGCCTACTTCTTTAAGTAAGCTTTATAGTTCTCCTTTAAAGACTATTTTGGTGCTTTTGTTTTTATCACTCATGCATAATATGACATGAATACAATTAATTCTCCCTTCTTGTACAACTTTGGCCTAATGTGTGGGACCTACATAACGACATTTAGCTCCTTGGGCAATGGGGGGAATCTCTTAATAAAATAGTATACCATCCTTTACTAATCGTTACACAACCTTTACATAATAATTGGTTATCTGAACCAGAACACACAAATGATTGAAAGAAAATGATGACTATTATCATTTATTTATATAGCACCAACTTATTCAATAGAGCTTTACAGAGATTGTTAATCATTCACTTGAGTTCCTACCCAGTGGAACTTACAGTCTAAGTTTCCTATCATGTTCACACACTATGATTAATTTTACTAGAATCCAATTAATCTGCCTGTATGTTTTTGGAATGTGGGATGAATGAGTGCTCATGCAATAAAGCCTCTAAAAATAGTTGAAAAACACAGGTAAGAATAGAAATGCCTTGCATACATTTGTCACAATGACAAAGTTGAACAACAAAGAGGAGTAATGCAAGTTGTCCCATCATTCATAACATTTCAATGGCAGTCGAGATTCTGTTTAAAAATACTAACTAGTATTCTGTCTTCTCTTAGCAAATATATGTACAGTTCTTATAAAATGACATTTTTTGAATTTAAAACCTGTAGTGATTTTCAGCTCTTGCACTACAACTATATTAATGGCCTCATGTCTCTACTAGATAAGCTGCATGGCTCTGCACTTTGTTCAGTTCATTAGTATCTTTATTATGGAGTGACACCAAAAAATCAATGCATACTCAAGGTAAGGTCTTATTTATTTTGTTTTTATCCCCAATGCCAATGTTTTGTATTCCTTTAAGTATTTACTAGTAGGGATGTAGCGAACTGCCGACTATGTGTTCGCGAACGCCGTTCGCGAACACCGGCAAAAAATGCGAACAGTTCGCGAACAGTTCGCGAACTTCGAACATCCGAAAATCGTTCGTTTCGAACGATCGAAGGATTTTAATCGTTCGATCGAAGGATTTTCGTTCGAATCGAACGATCGAAGCCATTCGATCGAATGATTTCATTCAATCCAATGGCTTCGATCGTTCGATTTGAACGAAAATCCTTCGATTTTAGCGGTCGAAGGAATCGAATGGTCGAATGATCGAACGATTTTTGACGCGAACGCCTATTGGCGAACGTCGCGTGACGTTCGCGAACTTGCGGCAGACGCGAACAGTCGAAGTTCGGGCGAACAGTTCGCTACATCCCTATTTACTAGCAGTAGAGGGCAATTGGGTCCATTGATGAGTGCAAGTGTAATATGAAAAGTGCAATTTTGGATGCAAGTTGGTATCTACAGGTATCTGTCTCTTCAAGACTAAGCTATTTCATGTGTTTCACATGGACCGTTTGGAGGCCTCATTTAAAAAAGAAAACATCCTAATAATTCTGAGGTATGAGAGAGTGACAAAAACATCAGCAATCAATTTCAATATTCAACATACTTCGCAACTACTGTAAGTCATTATCAAATGATTATCCAATATTAGTTTAAGAAAGTCCACCATCTACTAACATAAGTGTCCCTAAAACATGACTGTGCCCAACTTTCCTCACTGAATGTCACAAATACATCTATGACTAGAATTTGTAATATTGGTTTTAATTTACTCATTTACTACATGTAACTGCATACAAATTTTACTTGTGTTGTAATATTTAAAGCATCATTAAAAAAAAAAAAATATTTAGTCAGCATTTCACCATTTCTGATGCTTGCCATTAAAAATATGACTGTGCATGACTTACACTACCTAGAGCTGCAAAGTCTATTATCCACAAAAAACACTTTTAATCAAGAAATCCTACTGTTTACTGCACAACTAGCATTTGTTATTATTGCCCAAACTTTTGAAGCTAAATGACAGAGCATACTTTCCACACCAGTCCTATTTACTGTAAGAATGGCATCATTTTGTACTTACAGATGAATTGCACTTTAATGGTCTAAAGGTTATTTTATAATGGGGTATTTATGCTATTTGATACACAGATACTTTTTCCTAATACTATGAAAATGTTCTCATTGTACTGATTGTTATATTTATTTGCACTTTATAGCATAGAGCATTTTAATCATACATTGAAAGATGGGGTTCAGATACAGATGAATAAACATCCTAACTTTACTTGTGGTTGTAATGGTTGCTATGATACAGCTTGCTTGCCATGTTGGATTTCATAGTCTGTGTGATACTTCCATGCACTACTTGTTCTGAGTTTGCGCGCAGCGTCTTATTGGCATGCGCATAGTAGCAGCGTAAACACGCCACATTATTACGCCGGCGGAAATGACACAGGCGTTTGTAATGTCACAGACCCGGAAGTTCAGGTGGCGCGCAAAAGAGACTGATTGACACTTAATTGAATAGGGTATTTATATGTTTGGCGATCCAGTGGCACATCAGAATCCCCTTGACAAAGACAATTGTGCCTATTTGGGCTATTCTCATTTGTGCCAAGTATATCCACTCCTTGTTGCTTTTTTTTTTGCTTTGTACAAACCTTTGGGTGGTATGTATACTATCACTTTGTATATCATTGCTGTATAAACATAACTTTTGTTAACACAATTGTATATTGCCAACAGTAAAACAGTAAAAGATTTTTTTGATACCATCTGAGCCTATATTTGAAAAATTCTTTTGAGAGTGCATAACCTATTGTATGGTATAATGATTCTGGACCTTTTCCAGGGTTTTCCTTCCTTTATATAGTGTTTTTTCTAACTCTGCCTACTTAACTTTCCTTGTCTTTAGACACCAGTAGATGCTATGTTAAATGCTTGGGTTGCTTCAGTTTTGGGTCTAGCAAGCAGGGCAGTGGCCTTAAAGGAGTATTTCACTTGTTATCTTTTAGTATGTTACAGCATGACCTATTTTTGTAACATTGTTTTTTATTTACTATACTTTGGTTGCTTTCTAGTATTGCCTCTAATTAATTTCTAATTATAAATGCCTCTCATTGGTCACTGCCCAATCAGAAAACGGCTGCTTTCCGAGGTTGAAATTGTTTTACCATTCAACTAAGTTAATGTTACGGCTAAATTATTCTTTGAAATGTTTTACATGTACAGACATAATATAATGAACTATTAATTAAGAAGCAATGGTACAAATACATACAATCTTCTGCAAGTTTGCTCAAAGAATTGTGTTAGGCATATTTCAGAAAATAGAATGGGTTTAGTGCAACTGCAAATTGCAGTACTGTTGTAAGAATGATAACTAGTTTATATTTATATATTTGTTTTTACAGTATGCTTGGAACGCAAAAAACAAGAACAAATGGTTATTGGCCCAATACCCAATAACTATTCAGCAAAAGTAGATATACAGTGTTTTAGAGTGTGCGGAGATACAGGATAGAGTCTGCTAAAATGGAAATATCTTCACAGAATTATTTAAGGGAAGGAGAATGCATCAAATCCTAATGCATTAGAGCTGGCCTTTTCTACCTTTGCAATTGACTGACTTCTAAAAAGAGTAAATGGACCTCATCCTGTGACAACTCCTGCTTTTTCATCTGCTATTGATACTCTTTCAAGACCTTGTGTTATGATGTACAATCTTTGTTAAACACGCAGGCATTTACCAGTAGATTCTAGACTTCTAGATAAGACTTTTAAATGTACAAAAAACCCTAAGTATTATAATATTGCCCTTAACTTGTTATGTACATGGGCTAAAAAACACTTGCTTATTTTCATGTGTCAGGTGAGCTACTGGATTTTTTTTTAATGTTTTATAAAGAGAACATAAGTGGCATGGCCACTAAGGACCAAACAGGCTGGCTTCAGGTGTGGTCCCCTATATAAATTCAAATATTCATAAACATTCATGGTTGTGGGTGAAATTTTTGGCCACATGTTTATCCATTAGTAAAATGTAGAACAATAAAAAAGGTAGAATAATTATAGCATTTTTACATTTACTTTACAAAATACAACCAATCTCAGTAGTCTCTAGCGCTTTGCAGTACATAATATACAGATGGAATGTTTCTTTGGCCTGTGCATAACAAATACAGCTATGATAGTTAGTGATGGGGGAATTTATTCGCCAGGTGCAAATTTGCGGGTATATTCACCAGTGTGAATAAATTTGCGAAACCGCTGCGAAAACCTGCCATCTAAAAAAACATACACCTGCATCAAAAACGTACGCTGGCGTCAAAAAAGAGATGCCGGTGCCGGCATTTTTTTTTGGCAAAGCGAAATGTCCCAAATTCGCCCATCACTAATGCTAGTCAATATAATTGCAACTATTACAATTCAGAATCAATTTTAATTCTTTTCGGGTGGGTCTCAGGCATTTTTTTTTTTTATAGTTTTGAAGAGAATACAACATATGCACACCAACAACCACAGACAAACCAAATCACTAATAAACTGGAAGAGAACATCTTAGAATACTGAAAGCTTTAGACAAAACATTAGAATCCTTTAAATAGCTCTGAAATGCCACACAATATTATATATTAACCACTGGACTGAGTACCAGGTTAGAGAAGACTAGGGCTGCAAACCACATTAAATTCACTAAAAACTTGTAACATTTATTAAATATTTGAGATTGACATGATTGTGCCTAATTTATTAAAAATGAGCATAAATGCATTTGTATGTTTTTATTAATTGAACGCAATTATCCTAAAAATGTTTGGATTCGGGATAGCATAATATTTGGCATCTGCCGTGACAATAATGTATGTTATTCTTTAGGCGCATGTCTGCGGTACCTATTGATGCAGCTGACAGTGGAAACACTGGAATTACTGCCGCCTTGAATGAAAAGGTAGCACCAGGTCCCCCTGCATCCGTAGCTGTAAAAACGGCAGAACAGGCTGAAGGATAAATGTTTTGACAATTTCATATGTATCACAGAACACATTATAAGATAAATATTGTGCCAATTCTGAGTATACTAACCCCAGAACACTTGACAGTGATAAATGCAGTGCCAAATTCAAGTGTAATAAATGTACCCTGTTTGTTATAAGAAATTAACTGAAGGCCTAGCCTTCCAAAGCTTTCATTAAAATCCACCAATGAGTCCTTATGTATCTTTTGTACCTTTTGCATATTTTTCTTGTGGGGACACAAAGCACATGGCATAACCATAATCTGACCCCAAGAACAACTGAAAATAATAGTAGTATTTTGATGTAAATCAAGATATCTAAATATCTAACTATGTAAAATAGATGTTGCTTTTTATCAGATGGTTGTAATTATTATATAGAGTAAATCTGTGCCTACATTCTGGTATGTTAACAGTGAGTGGAGTAGTAGACTGTGGAGAGCAGCCCAAAATAAAGCAGCAGTCTGGCATTTCTGTGTGGATTCTTCCAGTACCGCAACACCCTACACTGGGCTATTACATACAGGGAAAATAATTCTAAAATGATTCCAAATTTAATTATAATATATATATATATATATATATATATATATATATATATATATATATATATATATATATATATATATATATATATATATATATATATATAAACAGATAGCAGATCTGTCTGTGAATGAACATATTGTAACACCTGTAGAATTCTAAATCGACTGCTCTGGATTGCAGCCGAATGGAATTTACAAAAAACACCCATTTTTTTTTCCAAAGCCACTATTTGACAAAAATAAAAAGTTCAAATAGCCTGATCACTGATGGAGGAATCTTCATGAAATTGCCCAAAGGGTTGTACACGATGGCAATCTGATAAGGTCAGGGTGCAAAGTCCACAAAACAGGAGGCCAGCAATAATAAATAAATCTCAAGATTTACAGCCGGCAACTTTAACCATTTAACAATATTTCTGAATATTTTGTTTCACTTTTTCTTAGATTTTTTCCACTTTCTTGTATATTGTTATAAATGAGAACAAAACTCTATTTGGATCACAGGTCAGTGAGTGGTGGAAGGTCAGAAACAGAAAAAAGTCTTTAAAAAGCTGCATTGTGAAAGTCTCAAGAATGTTATTTAGTGATGGGAGAATATGACCCATTTCACTTCACCGAAAATTCGCGAAACAACAGAAATTCACCGAAATGCATTTAATTCTATGGCGACAAATAGGGATTAGACACATTGCACAGGAGTATGTGGTTAACATATTAATTTGTTCCCCTAATATGTAATGAATACCCAAGGCACAATAAGTTAAATCACAGCGAGCAGAAGGTTCTCTTTATGACTGTTAGCAAAAGTAAATACCAAGTCAGCAGATGGTAATGCTTGTAATAATTGGCAAACCAAAAGCATCTTGCAAAGGAATAACATATTAATGTTTCTTTAAAGGGTTAGATTTTTTTCTTAGCAGTCTTATAACTAACATAAGTTTAGTGGCAGAAATAATGTAATTTAGGAGGTAAGAGTGTAGGGCCATATGCAGTGTGTGTCAGTGGGATTCCAAATACAGAGTGAGATGAATCATTTCGGAACGATTTGTAATGTTATGTGTTAACACAAATAAATGTGGTAGGTGGAATGTCCCATGATAAATTAGCTCTACGGATTTATTCTGGTCAACTCAGCACTGCAGAACAGTGAACAATGTTTATTTATTTCCTAGTTCAGTTTCCAGAATACTTTCCTCCCACCCCACTTGTCTCTTGGATTTCTCATGTCCATATAGGGCTCTTGTCTGCAATCTGGACCGCATACCATGAAAGCATATGTTTAAATGTTATCATTATAGGTTTCTTGCATGCTTCACACCCTGCTAAATGCAAGAAGAAGGGTGAATGCACTTCCCTAAAATTGCTGGGACATTGGTTACATAGACTAAATAAAAATAGAAATTGTCAGTAACTTTCCATATCTTATCAAGAAGCCTTGCTGATTTGAATTTACTGGTGGCCCGTGAGATAAAGCACTGTCTCTGCAGCTGAAAGGGAGAATCATTTTTCCTTTGAATCAAACCTTTGCAATCGGTTTGTGCTGATGTAAGCTTCGGCCTATAGCTCCACAGGAACATTATTCCAAAGGTTTGGTATTTCGGTCAGCCTAATCCACTCTTAAAGGGCTTGTACACACAACAATAACATTATGTCTACAGAAAAAATATAATTGCAAGCAACTTTCCAAACACATTAATTACATTTAATGATTTTAAAGTAATTTGCCAGCGATTGCTATTGAAAGCAGTATCTGTCTTTCCCTTGCTATTATCTGCACTCACTGCTTGTTCTGACTATTGAAACAGTGTCCAGTAAGGTAATTTTATTCTAACCAAGACATCAATTGCCACAACACCTTGCATGAGTCTTCATAGGTCTGTTATTCATTTGTCTTCAGTAGGGATGTAGCGAACTGTTCGCCGGCGAACTAGTTCGCGCGAACTTCGACTGTTCGCGTCCGCCGCAAGTTCGCGAACGTCGCGCGACGTTCGCCAATAGGCGTTCGCGTCAAAATCGTTCGACCATTCGACCGCTAAAATCGAAGGATTTTCGTTCGAATCGAACGATCGAAGCATTCGATCGAATGAAATCATTCGATCGAATGAAATCATTCGATCGAATGGCTTCGATCGTTCGATTCGAACGAAAATCCTTCGATCGAACGATTTCAATCCTTCGATCGTTCGAATCGAACGATTTTCGGATGTTCGAAGTTCGCGAACAGTTCGCGAACTGTTCGCAAATTTTGCCGGTGTTCGCGAACACATCGGCGGCGGTTCGCTACATCCCTAGTCTTCAGTAGTTTAACTTAGAATCAAAATAACAAAGTTGCTATTTTGGGTTCATTCATTAACAATGAATTTTGTCATTGTATGTTTTGATGCATTGGACAATGCCTAAAGATATTTGTGTAAAGACTAATAATGCAACATGTATATCTGCTAAATTTTTTCTTAACAGAAACTGTACAAGATTATTAACTGTGGTGTTACCATTGATAAGAAACCCTTTTCTCCTTGTACAGTCTCATGGCAAAGTTTTGCAGTTTTCAAAATATTTACAAATCGGCAATAGAATTGCTATGCATTTTGCGTCACCAAAAATCCACACACAGGAAACAAAATGCAGACAAAACACTGTTCTTAATAGAATTTATCTATGCATTTGGTTTTGCAGGAAAAGAAACTTTTTTTGTGCTGGAACAAATGCAGACAAAAGTCCAACGCCTTGACTTTAGAGCATTTGGTACAATTTCAGTTAATATTTGCTGAAGCAAAAGGCACTGTTTCATAAACTGTCCCTCCTTTGTTTTTTATGTTGCCATTGTAATACTTCAACTACCATTTCTACATTGGGCAACATTTGTATGATAATACCAAATCCTTTGCCCTCGGGACATTTGTTTATGAACTGGAGTGCAGGTATGGGACCTGTTATCCACAATGCTTGGGACCTGGGGTTTTCCAGATAAGGAATATTTCTGTAGTTTGGATCTTCATACCTTAAGTCTACCAGAAAATCATGTAAACAATGAATAAACCCAATAGGCTTGTTTTGCTTCCAATAAGGATTAATAATATCTTAGTTGGTATCAAGTACAAAGCACTTTATTATAGAAAAAAGGAAAATCAATTTTTAAACTTTGGATAAAATGTAGTCTATAGGAAGTTGGCCTTTCCATTATTTGGAGCTTTCTGGATAATGGATCCCATAGCTGTATTATTCTTTCAAGAAAGAAGGCAAAAATTGACACATCTTAAGATACGGAACCCAAAGATCAAATCTTACAAAATAAGAAATGTTCCATTATGCTAGATACAATAGATGAGAGTGTAATAATAGGAGAAAAGATATTAAGAAAGATCTACTAAAAATAAAGAACTACTGTCTTCAATTAATGTCGGCAAATTTTCAGCAAAGGGAAACTAAAGAAAATTAAGATAAATACACGAAATGGATGAATAACATTATCTATTTTATTCTTATTCTTTGACTATATTTGCTTTTGTGTAAATATGACTGCAATTGATTTGTTTATTAATACACGAAAAACCTAATAAAAAGATTTCACCCCTTCCCAACTGGCCTCTTCCATTATAAAATTTAGCAAGCTTTTTACCTCAGAGTACTGGAGAGCCCAGCATTTCTAACTGCTCCATCTGGGATATGGGAAGCTTTTTTGCAAGGGTAAGGAATTGGGTCATGTCTCAATTTGCCCAAAATGCAAACATGAGAATGTAGACCTGTTCCTTTATTTTTGTAGTTGTCCTCAGATTAAGTTGGTTTGGCACTAAAAGACTTCATTAGGGGGGCGTGGCCGCATGGTGATGGTGTAGGACGTACATCTCCTGAGCTCCGTCTTCTCGGCCTGTTATTCAGCCAAATTCTGACTGGTTTTCGAGGATGGGGAAACACAACAAGCCGACAACACCGGCCTGCACATCCAAGCAAAAGGATTCTTAGTCCTCTGCAGGGATTAAACAATTTTTTCCGCGGTCACAGGACTTAACAGAACCGCCGACTGAAGACAACATGGCGGAGCAGCCTTGTGAAAATGCGGATCAATGCACAACCTCAGATACAGCGTCGGAGGCTGGCAATAATTTAGAGGGGATCCTCAATATTTTATCGCAAATGCCGAATAAGCTGGACTTGCAAAATATGGGGTCAGACTTAAAACAGACAATCTTTGCAGAAACGGCTACTCTAAAACAGAAGCTGAAAAATGTGTGTGACTCTATAGAGGAGCTGGAAGATTGCATGACACAAATTACTGCAGACTCGCAAGCCCAGGCGAGAACTTTACAGAAGCACAACCAGGCCATTTTGGACTTAAGACGACATACAGAAGATTTGGAGAATAGGAGTCGTCGCTGTAATATACGCATTCGTGGCATCCCTGAAAACGTGCCTAGTGAGGAATTGAGGGATCTAGCAGTCAAACTATTTTCTGAGGTTCTAGATGATTCGGGAACCCCACAAATACCTATTGAAAGGATACACAGAGTGGGAATACAAAGAGGTACTTTTCTATGCTGCTTGGCCCGATTTGAAATCAAGGAACAGATCCTACAAAAGGCACGCAATATAGATGGGATACACTATGAGCATAATATCCTACATTTATACCAGGACCTGGCGGTTTCTACCATCACGCAGAGGAGCTTGCTACAACCCCTGACACTGGCTTTAAGAGAAGGTAATATCTTGTACAAGTGGGGCTTTCCCTTTGCTTTGCTAGTGCTTAAGAATGGCAAAACATTTGCTTTTCGATACCCTATGGAGATATCCAACTTCTGCCAGCAATTAGATATACCGATTCCTGAGATATCTGAATGGCAGAATTACATTATGGGACCACCAGAGGAAGCTCCCACGGTCCAACCAGGATACATCCCAGGCACTCCAACTCGCAGGAGGGACTTCACCCCATCCAGGCAATGGAGGAAACGGCTTAACGCTCAATCTCCTACTCGTTTACCGAATACCCCACGGAACAAAAAACCGTCTTGAAGTACGCAACGATCTGATCCAGATGAGAGGATTATTCCCTTTTCCACATACATTACTTTCATGGATGGAACAAGTTTTTGAGTTTTGCTTCACGTTTGAAGTTAAGCCTGTTATATGTTGGCTCCATTTTGATTAGGACTACACTAACAGCACTCTCGGTGCTATTTTTCAACCAACAGCTAGTATATAATAAGCCCTGGTTTGTTTGCTTAAAAAAGCTATATAGTTTTATGTGTACTTATACTAGTGTTCTCCCAGGACATATGTTAAATTTATTTTTATTTTTTTCCTCTTTGAATTTGTACCACGTCAATAGGCGTATAGATGTATTAACGCATAGGTTTCTAGGATTACCATTGTGTTGATATGATCAGATTGTTTAAGGTCAATTATTTGTGTATATGATGCCACACAGCTGTAGTATTCAGAGAGGAAATTTACTTCTCTCCCCCCCCCTTTTTTTTTTTCTTCTGGAGGTAAATCTGATTATACAAGATCTATCTTTTAGATATGGTGAAACATCTGTGGCTTTTGTTTGCAATTAATGTTAAACCTTTTTGACTATATGGTTTTGATATTATTGCTTGTTATTTTTCTGCTGTGGGACACTTGACTGCATATGCTTGATTACTAGACTACTATCCGAGGGGTTTATTTGATTTTTTTTTTTTGATAACCATGTCAGACAATATTAGGTTACAAGCTATATTTCGATAGGACGGAGGCTCTGTGAGTCTTGAGAGGTACACCTAGTTCTCCCCACCCCCCCCAGCGGAGGTGACTCCGAATTCCACATTTGTGGTGAAGTTGGATCTTTCAGATACCTTAGTGGTTTTTTTTTTTTTTCCCTTCCCCTACATTTTCCCTACCTATCACCCCCCAGGTTTTTAGTACTTTTCTATCTGTTATTATACATTATCTCCCCTTTCCTTGGAATTCCGCCGCTTTAATATTTTTCACGACTAAACATCACCAACAGAACGCCTCTGAAGTTAGACATTACACCTGGAGACTCAATGAGAGCCTTTTAAAAAAAATTCAGAGATATTCAAAAGTATAACTAAAGAAACTAAAGAATTTTTCAAGAATAATACTGACACAGCTAGTAATGCAATCTTTGAATGGGAAGCTTACAAATGTTGTATAAGGGGTATCTTTATTCAACAGGGAGCAAAACTAAAGCGTATTAGGGAAAAAAAGAAACGTGACCTTTTATCTAAAATTCAACAACTTGACCTCACACATAGGACCTCACAAACCCCACAAATTTTATTGGACCTCACATTGGCTAGACAAGAACTTAAAGCTCTTTTACAGAGTAAAACGGATAGAGCCTCCTTTTTACTCAAAAAAATGTTTTATGATCATGGCAATAAAAGTGGTAAGATGTTGGCTAGACTGTTAAAAGCTAAAGAACACAAAAACCATATCTTTAACATGAAACTATTGAATGGGCAGATTTCTAACACCCCTAAGGACATACACGAGACACTGACCAATTTCTATAAAAATTTATATCAGATTTCTAGTCAGAATACGACCACGGAAGCCCAGTATGTAAATTACTTAAACTCTTCCCACATGCAACGGGGTGATCCAGTCTGGTTGAGGGCCTTAGAAACCGACATCTCGGATGCTGAACTGGATCAAGTAATAAAATCTTCCCCAACAGGGAAATGTCCTGGCCCCGGTGGCTTTTCAACAGGGTTTTTTAAGGCCCTAAAACCTCATATAACTGCTCCTTTGGTCACGGCTTTCAATGAGATTAAAAAAGGACGATTATGGTCCCAACATACACTGGAAGCTCATATTAGTTTAATTTTTAAAAAAGGGAAAGACCCTTCTTCACCATCAAGCTATCGGCCAATATCTCTCATTAATAACGATATGACATTTTTAGCTAACATCTAGGGATGTAGCGAACTGTTCGCCGGCGAACTAGTTCGCGCGAACTTCGACTGTTCGCGTCCGCCGCAAGTTCGCGAACGTCGCGCGACGTTCGCCAATAGGCGTTCGCGTCAAAATCGTTCAACCATTCGACCATTTGATCGCTAAAATCGAACGATTTTCGTTCGAATCGAACGATCGAAGCCATTGGATTGAATGAAATCATTCGATCCAATGGCTTCGATCGTTCGATTCGAACGAAAATCGTTCGATCGAACGATTAAAATCCTTCGATCGTTCGAATCGAACGATTTTCGGATGTTCGAAGTTCGCGAACTGTTCGCGAACTGTTCGCATTTTTTGCCGGCGTTCGCGAACACATTGGCGGCGGTTCGCTACATCCCTACTAACATCCTTGCTTCACGTATGAAGCCGGGACTTTCCCAGATAATACAGGGGGATCATGCGGCTTTCTTCCTCGTAGGGAAGCTAGAGATAACCTTAATAAAGTTTTGAATATTTTGATATCAGGGGAGAGGGCTCGGACTCCCATCTTACTGCTGTCAACAGACGCCGAAAAGGCATTTGACAGATTAAGATGGGACTTTATGTTCCATTGCCTCAGATATATAGGTATAGGCCCACATACCCTTAATTGGATTACTTCCCTATATACTAATCCTACGGCTAGACTTAAAATAAATAATTCTCTATCACAGCATATAACACTAATGAATGGTACTAGGCAGGGGTGTTCGCTTTCCCCACTTTTGTTTGTTCTGGCTTTGGAACCACTGCTATTAATCCTAATATCCAAGGTGTTATGATAAACGATACGCAATATAAGATCTGCGCTTACGCAGATGACCTGCTTTTTACACTCAGCCGGTCACCACCCTCCCTAATCTCATTCAAGAAATCAACTCCTACAGTCTTTTAAGTGACTTCAAGATAAATTATAATAAATCTAGCACACTAAATATAGGTCTCCCTACCACTTCAGTGAATGGTTTGAAGGAAAAATTTTCGTTTAAGTGGGCCACAGATAGATTAACCTATTTAGGTATCTCTTTGACCGCAAATTTTACTGAATGGGCAAATATAAATTACTTAGCAATAGATTAAAAAGGATATTACCACATGGTCTGGAAGGCCGTTGTTATGGTTTGGCAGAGTGAACACTCTCAAAATGAACGTTCTCCCAAGGTTGTTATATATATTTCAGACTCTTTACCGAAAACCTGACAGATTTTTTCAAGATTTTGAATAAAATGGTGCTCAAATGTATTCGGAATGATAAACAACCTCGCATCAAGCTATCTAACTTACAGCGTGCTAAGACTGAAGGAGGAATTGGGCTACAGAATTTCCAATCGTACCATCAGGCCTGTGTACCACAGCATATTGTTGACTGGACTTATTTTGAACAAAGTAAAGATTGGATAACAGTTGAGCAGACGTATGCTCCACAACCTTTGAAGCTGCACCCCTGGCTGCATCCTAAACACCGCCATAGTTTGCCAGTTGCACATCCACTCATAACATATACTTTACTAACTTGGGACTCCATCAATTATAAATTGAAATTGATGTCCAAGACCTCCTTACTTACACCTCTACTGCACAATCCTGATTTTCCTTCTGGTCTGCGGCAGGGATATCTTGCCAACTGGCGGGAGGGCCAAGTCTAGCAGATTTTTCATCTATGTCCTACTGCGGTACTCCCGAAATGGGACCAAATATCAGAAACAATGGAACTTCCTCCGTTGGAATATTTTAAGTATCAACAGTTAAGAGTTTTAGAACGCATTTCTTGAAAGGAACGTCTGAGGAGCAGTTATATACAACTTTTGAAACCATGTGTAAACGCTCCCAGTCTCCTCTCCGCATTCTCAGTATAGGACTCTCTCATCACCAGCATCTATTACCATACAAAATCTACCTCATTTTATGAAATGGGGGAGAGTCTTAAATACAAATTTTACAAAACAAAACATAGAATTAATCACCTTGAAGTCATTTTCAGGACAAAGAAGTTCTAGAGTTCAGGAAAATAATTATAAAATCATTACAAGATGGTATAATACTCCTCTTAAACTGAGCAGAATGTTTCCAGGTACTTTGGATAAGTGTTGGCGATGTGGCCTGTCACAGGGGACACTACTTCATATACAGTGGTGTGCAAAACTATTTGCCCCCTTCCTGATTTCTTCACACAAAATGTTTCTGATCATCAAACACATTTAACTATTAGTCAAAGATAACACAAGTAAACACAAAATGCAGTTTTTAAATGAGGGTTTTTATTATTTAGGGAGAAAAGAAATCCAAATCTACATTTTCATGTGTGAAAAAGTAATTGCCCCCTGAACCCAATAACTGGTTGGGCCACCCTTAGCAGCAATAACTGCAATCAAGCGTTTGCGATAACTTGCAACGAGTCTTTTACAGCGCTCTGGAGGAATTTTGGCCCACTCATCTTTGCAGAATTGTTGTAATTCAGCTTTATTTGAGGGTTTTCTAGCATGAACCGCCTTTTTAAGGTCATGCCACAACATCTCAATAGGATTCAGGTCAGGACTTTGACTAGGCCACTCCAAAGTCTTCATTTTGTTTTTCTTCAGCCATTCAGAGGTGGATTTGCTGGTGTGTTTTGGGTCATTGTCCTGCTGCAGCACCCAAGATTGCTTCAGCTTGAGTTGACGAACAGATGGCCGGACATTCTCCTTCAGGATTTTTTGGTAGACAGTAGAATTCATGGTTCCATCTATCACAGCAAGTCTTCCAGGTCCTGAAGCAGCAAAACAACCCCAGACCATCACACTACCACCACCATATTTTACTGTTGGTATGATGTTCTTTTTCTGAAATGCTGTGTTACTTTTACGCCAGATGTAACGGGACGCGCACCTTCCAAAAAGTTCATCTTTTGTCTCGTCGGTCCACAAGGTATTTTCCCAAAAGTCTTGGCAATCATTGAGATTTTTTTTAGCAAAATTGAGACGAGCCTTAATGTTCTTTTTGCTTAAAAGTGGTTTGCGCCTTGGAAATCTGCCATGCAGGCCGTTTTTGCCCAGTCTCTTTCTTATGGTGGAGTCGTGAACACTGACCTTAATTGAGGCAATTGAGGCCTGCAGTTCTTTAGATGTTGTCCTGGGGTCTTTTGTGGCCTCTCGGATGAGTTGTCTCTGCGCTCTTGGGGTAATTTTGGTCGGCCGGCCACTCCTGGGAAGGTTCACCACTGTTCCATGTTTTTGCCATTTGTGGATAATGGCTCTCACTGTGGTTCGCTGGAGTCCCAAAGCTTTAGAAATGGCTTTATAACCTTTGAAATTGAACTCAGGTGTGATAAACCACAGTTAAGTTATTTTTTAACAAGGGGGGCAATCACTTTTTCACACAGGCCCATGTAGATTTGGAGTTTTTTCTCCCTTAATAACGTAAACCTTCATTTAAAAACTGCATTTTGTGTTCAATTATGTTATCTTTGACTAATAGTTAACGGTTTTTGATGAGCAGAAACATTTAAGTGTGACAATGCAAAAGAATAAGAAATGAGGAAGGGGGCAAATAGTTTTGCACACCACTGTATATTGGGAATGTATAGACATACAAAAGTTCTGGACAGTAATACTAGATATTTGTCATAGCTACAACTTCAGATCATCAGAGACCCAGCAGTGATCCTTCTACAGCATAATGAGCACTCAGTAGCCTCCTATAAAAGATCATTGACCCAATATGCCCTAAATGTAGTGAAACTTATGAAATCTCCACAGATACCGACGCTAACAGAATGGATCGTAGAGATGGAGGATATACGCAAATACAAAGACCTACATGCTGACTCTTATAAAGCCAAAAGGAACCATTGGGCAACTTGGCGATTGTGGATTCAGTATATGGAGGTTACACAGAGGGGAAATTAATATAAAGAACTACACTGGGGAACTCTGCCAGACCATGACATGGTTTTGAAGACTTGATAACTGTTTATTATACATTTCTGATTACACTACTGAGATATTGCCCACGGTGCGGATTGTGTGTCCTGATGGAAAGATGTGAAAAAATTTGCTTGTTTCTATGAAACGGTTGAATTGCTAGTTCTCGTGTTGGATTAGATTGGACATGGCCTTGCTAAACCTGGAATTCCACCTTCCCTTTCTCTATTTATTTATTTTTCTTTTTGCTCTATCTTTTCCCTTTTTCCCTTTACAAATCCAATTTGATCTGCAGAATTTATATTTCATTCTATCGGTGACAGCGGATGAGGCAGTCTATTTTCACTGTGAGAGTCAATACATTTTATTACTGTAGATGAGGTTGGTTCGATTTCTTAGATGCATGTATATTGTATTACATGGACTGTTCCTGTAACCCATCTATACCTGTGATTTAATGCATTACTGTACTGTATCTTGCTTACGACTTGGATTTTGTTTTCAAAAATCAATAAAAATTAAAAAAAAAAAAAAAAAAGACTTCATTAGTTTAGAGATTAGAAAATATGCTTTAATTTCTCTACAACTTAGGCCTTTTAAATATTGGTTCACCTTCTTTCTCTAGGACAAATCAATGTATACCCAATGTTAAAGTATTAGCCAACTTAAACCTTAGTTTCGTTGCTGCCACAAAAATAAATTCCTCTTATATTGAATTTTAGAAACTCTCCCATCCATGAAAGATATTTTATCGCAGATAAATCAATTATTTTGGCAGGATCGTTATGGGCACAAACAGCTGAACCTCATTTAAAGCACAAATGTAGGGGTGATTGGTCCCTTTTCTTCAAACTAATTGATCCTGGTCACAAAATTAAAGTCTTAGAACTACTACAAATCTAAATGTATTGGAACGTAAAATGTTCACGGATATTTTTGATACTTGATATTCCCATATTTGTTGATACTTCTTTTTTCATAATTCTGTAAATCCACTGAGTGAAGTTTAGTTTCTTTACATCATTATTTTACTCACTATGTTACCTATTTTTTTTTTTGGAATGTAAGTTTTATTTTTTTTTGTCTTTTTGAATATCTATATACAGATATTTGTTTGTACCTTTGGCATGTTATACAGCATTGTATATTCTTCTCCTTTGTTACTATGAACGTACTCAATCTGCGTAACAAATTCTACAAAACTCAAAAATGTATTGAATAAAAAAAGGTTTGACAAAAAAGTACTATTAGAAGCAATTACTGACTAGAACTATTAAGAACAACATTCTATCATACACTTAACCACCATTGATCACCACAAATTATAAGACGTGTAGGCATTCACATTAAAGTATTATTTCCAGTTCACTAAATGTAGCCTTATACACTGCTGACTTAGGTTGAGTTGGATCCAAAATAAATTCAAGCATAAGGCTGAAATGTGTAATGAGTAGAGACATTTCCTTTTAGAAAAACAGTGCATGGACCAGAGCCAAAGATTTAGAAGAATCAAGAAAATGTAAGATCTAGGTGGTTATTAATTATAGCCACATTTTGGTTGTGATAGAATCCTCTACAGCCACAGGCCCCAGATATAGTGACATATATTTGTCTGATTATTTTCAGTTTATCAAAAAAAGTAACAGTGGACTATATTAATTACAGTTTGTGATGCCGTCTGGTTGGTGTGACTGATAGGGCTTGGATATGACCAAGAACACACTATTGCAGATCAGATGCACGTTAAAATAGCTCTCTGCTCAGGGCAATAGAAGGAAGTGCATAGCCAACAAGCAAAATGCTTGGGAGAATGCTACTGGGAGAGAACGAAGAAGGCAGGAGAACTTGATCTCTGTATCCTGTAATTTCACAATTTACTTTGTAGCACACAATGGGGCTCATTTATAAACTTTGCGTGGGGCAGAATGATACACACCGTGAAAATATTTGCCCTGCGCATGGTTATATTTATAAAGCTGGATAACAGTGGTGTACTTAATGTGCAAACAGAATTGAGATTTTTTTTTTTTTCACACTGCGAATGTTCATAAGAGCTTTTTAAATATGCCAAAAAATTCAAATTTGCGAAAACTCTGCGCCTGAGTTACACTTAGGGGTGAAAATATTCGCAAAACAGTTTCGCAAATTTAAATTACTATGAATGCTATTTGTGCGCGCAACAACCTTGCACACTGGGCGCACTTAAGCAAACACCCGTCTCATTTGAGATTCATTGCGGAGATTTATGCACAATGTGAATTCACAAAAACCTGAAAGACTGGCACAGCAAAGCAATATTTTAGCGTTCAGAAAAAAACATGGGCAATACAACCATTTGCGAATAAATGTGCTGTGCAAACTTTATAAATGACCCCCAATGAGTATATTTATATTGTTTATGTTTGCTCATGTTTTGGTCTATGGAAGTGTTTTGTTTGCACTTTAGAATATAAATGAAAAAATGCTTTAAGTACTTTTATAATCTTCCTCCTCTTCTTCATTGCATATCATCTGGGCAGACACATGATTGGCAGAAAGATCAGCTAATAAATTAATTCATCCCACCAAATCAAAACACAAATGATGCCTCCTAAAAAGTGTAGTGGAAAATGTTCTATTTTCATGTAATATGATATAGGTTAAAACCGACCCACTGGACAGTTGTCAAGCACTACAGATGAAGCATTTTGGGGAGGTGTGGTCAGCCATGAGGACACAGGCAGGTTTATTATCTGCTTGGAAGATAGCACTGCCTGGAAATTGCATATTTCGTTCTTTACCCCCAATGGTGGTCAAACTCAGACTGAATCTGATCTTAAAACTTACATAAAGACTAAATGATACCTTTCACTTGCATTTCTACTTTCTTCTTGCTGCTAAGGAAAATTGCCACATCATAGTAATCACTCTACCTTTCTGCTTGTTCTAGGAAACATCTTATTTACAATAGCTCATAGCATTGGGAACATTGTTATCTTAACAAAAATATGTTTTAAATGTAGCCACAATAAGAACTTGGTGAATATAACAAAGGCTATGTTGTTTTTCGGTTTTCCTTCCTTTGTTATAGGTGCATTTATAAATGTTATATTGAGAGATACCAAGGCCATATTAAAAGGGAGATAATGGTTCCGGTATTTGTATTTTATGAACAGCATTTCACTGAACACAAATGAAATACAGTAAGCTTTTTAAAATACCAGGACTGGATTAGAATCTCTTTGAGGACACAAAGTTAAAATGATTTCTCTGCAAATGATTAGCACGATTATCTTTGTAAGAAGAATTAATTGTTTAAATTGGCTTTGACATGTTTTAAATAGTCCTATTAAAATGGGAATCAGTCTTTATAATGTGCTGTCATTAACATTACTGAAAAAGAGCTCGGGAAGGGAGTAGCAAGTAGCATTCACGTCATTTAATCCCAGGCACCAATAATTGTCCTTTGCAAGTCAATATACTAGCACACATAACATCAAGAAGACTGACAAAGAAATGGCAAGCAACAATCGCATTGGTGAATTATACTTTCATCTGTAGGACTTTGGTGAACTCCTTTTGAGAATCAGGTGTGGCGTTATCACAATTAAAAGGGGTGGTTTGCCTTTAAATTAAGTTTTATTATGTTATAGAATAAGCAACTTTATTTTTTTCATTTTTTATAGTTAATAGTTTATAAAGTAGTTTTAATAGTGTAGTTTATTTGCCTTTTTCTTCTGACTCTTTCCAGCTTCCAAATAGTGTTCACTAACACCATCTTAAAAAAAAACCTCTGTAAGGCTATAAATGTATTTGTACAGGTATGGGATACGTTATCTAGAAAGCTCTGAATTATGCAAAGGCCATCTCCCACACACTCCATTTTATCCAAATAATCCAAATTTTTAAAAAGGATTTCCTTTTTCTCTGTAATAATTTAACCGTAGCTTGCACTAGATCCAAACTAAGATTTATATGATTATCTAGTAGTCTCGGGGGCCAATTTATTAACATTCAGATTTCAGTTTTATCTCTAAAAATTTGTTTTTTTCTGTATTTCTGTAAAACTCTAAACATTTGCAATTTATTAAATGTAAAATTCACAAAAACCTCTAATACAAAAATTCACCAGGTAAAAGCTGTCAAGAGCCCATAGAAGCCAATGGGAGGTGGACTGATCTTATTGGATCTTTTTTATTCAATTTGAACGTTTTGTTCATCATCCAGAGTTCTTTTTATATTTGGATCTTTTAATTACATTCTATTCCGGCCCTCTCCTATTCATATTCTAGTCTCTTATTCAAATGAATACAGGGTTGCTAGGGTAATTTAAAATGGTGACTAACTCAAAAACTGCAAATAAAAAAATGAAGACCAATTGCAAATTGTCTCAAGATTACACTCTTAACATTATAATAAACGTTAATTTAGAGGTAAACAGCCCCTTTAAAGGATGATTTAAATCTCCTTTATGTTATTTTTTTAATGTAACACTTGAAAATGTATTGCAATTTCCTATGCTTGGGAATGTTACTAAACATTCAACACAGATCATCTGCATGTCATGAATATTTAACATATGCCTTAGAATGATAATCAAGACAACAAAATAACCATTACCATGCATAAATGAACTATTTAAAATGCCCATGAAGCTAACTATATCTACAGTATATTTCACATTTATTTGAAGGTATTCAAGTGACACCTTAAAAGGGAATTTATGTAGTAAAGGTGTCTGCAGCAAGTGAAGTTATTTTAGCTGGAACTGACAGAGGGGCTTTTTATAGCTCCCTGAAGTTAATGGATGCTTGTGCACACTCTGCAAGGGATAATTGTTTCCTGCATATATTGCTACAGTATGTGTAAGCACAGAGAAGATTCCGATTTCTTCTATTGGTCCGTGAAAACGAGAAGCAACTTAGCATGTTCATTAGCAATATGTATAATGACGAATATCTCATGTATTTCTGAGGAACATCCATCACGGAAGTCATTTTCCCTCAGGCAACGGTTTAAATTAGGCTTACGTAGAATTACATTGGAGATGCATCATTGAATTGTAATAAATCTAGATTCATGAAAAATGTTAATACAGTATTTGCTCTGTGCGTTATGGTTGGCAAGAGAAAGAGTGGGCTATAATGTAGTAGAGTATTTGCTTCCTTAGCTATTGTCAATTTAAAAGATATTTTCTCAGCATTGTGCTAAATGTCTGTACTTTGCCAGGAAGCAGGTGTTTCTTTTTTGTCTCCGGCACCTCGAGCTACATTGGACATTTCTATGCCTTCAAAAAAGTGCTCAGCTATCAAAGAGAAATAAATTAGCATGCTCATTAGAAATATGTCTTTCCCAAATACATTTCATAATTTCATGAAAAACATCCATCACTGGAAATAGATTTCTGCCAGGCATCCTGGTGTTAATGCCCCATGCTTGCACAACTATTTTAGAAAGGCACCGGTAAATAATAAATATAGATATACAACTGTTACAATGAATTTTCAGTGAAAAAGAAAAACAGAAAAAGTTTGCAGGGACAAAACTGACATGGAATACAATCTGAATCTTCCTTAATTGAAATGCTTGTAGCAGGCCTCTGTAGGTGCTTGGTGCCCACAAATTGCACTTTTGTCTAAAATCCGTTTGTCCACAGAATAATTGCTGGTCACTGAGCATTTAAGGAAGAGGGGCCCAGACAAGACAACTACTCCACTTCTATAACTATTTATCACAAGGCAAGTTACATCCATCCAACTGAATTAGACATGGAGCCAGATGCTACTGACTATGGGCCACATAGCCGATAGAGTTTCTGGTTTAATTCATAAAGGTGTTTGTGATGGACATGAATGGTTTCACTGATTTTAAAAATGTCTCCCAATTTTTTTCTGCACTTACTGCAAGAAGAGGGGCACAACCAAGGGAAACATGCCTCTACCAGGTCAAGATAGATTTATTATAAAGAATTGTTTACGTCATTTCCCTATAACCATTTATTATATATATATATATATATATATATATATATATATATATATATATATATATATATATATATATATATATATATATATATATATATATATATATATATATATATATATATATATACACACACACACATACTGTATATACACATATATATCCATCTCTCTATCATCTATTTGTCTGTCCTTATAGTCCACAATTCATTTTAACTATGCTATTGGAAAATATTTTTTTTTTTTTTTTTTCTTTGCAATATACAGTATGTTTGACAGTTTTAAGCTTACATGTTTTGCTTCTATGCAGTCAACTATTTCCTTGGATATGGACAAGTTTACATTATACCTAAAGCAGATAATTTCCTGTAATGACAACATGCAGTAAATCTTTTCCTTAAATTTTCTTAATAATTACCGGGTTATTGTCATTTGTTTACGAAGAACTGAAAATGTTATGCAGCTTAACAAAGGGGCAAAGGGTTAAAAAAAATAGAAAGTAAATTTCAATATTAAGTTCAGAGCAAGTAATCTGTGCATCAGTTTCGATCTGTGGAGGAACACACTAAAAATATAATGCTAATGTAATTCAGAAATATCCATAAATCAGTTATGATGCAGATTGAATGCTTTCTATGTCAAGCCATCTCTGACCTCTTTATCAATTTTTAATGTTATTGTCAAAAAAAAAAGACATATGTGTTCATCTTGATCAGATTACACATTCACAATCACTCTTTTTTTTAACCAGTTCCCTTGAAGTATTATACCTTCCCAGTCAATGCAAAGTTACATAACTGGAAATAATGTGTAAAGAAATATTAAATAGATGCAATGGAAAACATTGTCAAGGTTCTTGAAGAACATGTTTTCACATATACATTGAATGTAAATGTATTAAAAAGCAACAATAATAGGAGGATGCAATATTTATATAAGATAATCAGTGTATAGAACCTTGCTAATGAATAAAGACTACTATTTTGTCTTACGGTATATATCCTTAACAGAAAGGTCACAAGCATCACAGTAATGACACATGGGGTGCTACATTATTTAGTAGACCAAAAATGTGGTTGTAAAGTACACAATAACAGGCATATCAGCAAGTGTCAGGTTGGAAAATTTTTGTGGACATATTTTGTGCATTTTGTGGTGCTTTGGTGCTGTGTTTTTAGACTATTACAAACCATGCAACCAAAATAACCAGGGGCACTGTGCCATTAAGACACGTTGAGAAACTTACTTCAGATGGCAGCACCCCACTGATTACCAGGAGTAGCAAAAGTGCCTCTTCTGGAAACTTTAAGAGTAGAATTTCCAGTTTTTAAATAGGAAATTCAGCACTCCTAGTCCAGAGCGTGCAATTGTGCTAGTATCCTGGACCTGCTCCAGTGGCATTGTGGACCCCCTGGACTGCTCTGTCATCAAAAAAGTTAGCAGGGGGTAGGAGCAACAAGTCGCCTCAAGCGTCAGAGGGGCCGTGATTGCCTCTGAAAATAGCACCATGTGGTAGAGCCCTAATATTCTGACTTATGGCTAACCACCAAGGACATAAACAGTGAATAGGCTGCATGATGGCCAGTTTTGGGTGAGAAGGGAGGGCAGTATGGACATCAGTTCAGTTGAGATTAGTGCTCTTGTGTCAAAAATTACAACTCGTGTATAGCTGTAAAACATATTTAATTTACTAGCTTGGTTTAAAATGTGTCAGTGAGGGAAAGGCCCAGAGAGTTTCGAAAATGTGCCGTGAACCAAGAAAATGAAAAGTGCTAGTTTCTTTAAAGACAATGCAACATTCTAAAATGAGTACAAAAATGTGCACAACTTCTAGCAAAGTTACTGACATCAATAAACACACACCTCTATACTTATGCCAAAATGCCAGGTTTTTTTTTTTTTGGAAAAGGCTGTAACTGGCCAACGCTGTGAAAAGTTCACTTCCCAAATTTGCCTCACAGAACCTCCCCACTCAATAACTAACTATGGTGAACTTGTGTACCCCACAACCCTCCAGACCATGAGTAACAACTAGCAAGATAATAAATTAACATAACCAAACCCCCAGTTCTAGGGAGTGTGGGGAACCTGCTGTTGCCTGCCGACCTAAAATGATTGCTTGTTCCTCCTCTCCTAGCTCTAAATGGATCCCACTCCTCCCCTTTGTCTTCTCCCCTCCACACTACACTGACCATGGGCCCTCCCTCAGGCAGAGCAGGGTCATGTATGCAGCCTCTCCGTTAGCCATCCCTCTCTCGCTTGCTGACAGTTATCCTCTAGGCTCTAGGGCTTTTATTTATGTTATGTGTTGGGATTGTTCGCGCTGTGCTTCTGTTTGTTTCTCACCCCTTGGTTGTATGATTTCAAATGTGAAATTAAATGTTGAAACCTTGAACATGAATATTTTCAAACTATATATTGAAATACAGGTATGGGATCCATTATCTGGAAACCCATTATCCAGAAAGCTCTGAATTACAGAAAGGGCATCTCCCACAGACTCAATTTTATCCAAATAATACACATTTTGATACGATTTCCTTTTTCTGTGTAATAATAAAACAGTACCTTGCACTTCATCTTAACTAAGATATAATAATCCCTATTTGAAACAATACCCGCCTATTAGGTTAATTTAATGTTTAAAAGATCTTCTAGTAGACTTAAGGTAAAAAAATCCAAATTACATAAAGATCTGTTATCCAGAAAACCCCAGTCCTGTGATGTCAGGTCCCATATCGGTAATTGCAAAAGATTTGCGAGTTGATGTGTGTGTGTGGGCATGCACTCAGCTAATAACACAGATGCAAATGGAGAAATAAATATCTCTGAGCAAATTTAAGGTCCCTATCACAATGGGCAATTTTCAGGAGCCAATTAATCTGTATGTATGTTTTTGGACTGGAAAGAAGCCCACACAGAAGAACATGTAGGAGGTTATTTATCAAAGGTCGAGTTTTGTGTTTGTGAGTTTTTTTTATACCTCCCAACTTCATGAAGGCTAAAAACATCTTCAAATGGTTTAAGGGACCTCTGCCGTTGACTCCTACATAACCCCCATAAAGTCTACAAAAGTAGATACTTTTTATACTCATGCTATGTGTCTTTTCATACTTCAAGATTTGACTGCTCTGAAACTATTGGAACCAAACTGGCCAGGCAAAAGCAAGGACAAATTCTATATAAAGCTATAGGCAATGATTCTTTTTTCCTGTTAATTCAATAAATATACATATCAAATCAATGGTGTCCAGCTACAGTACATTATGGTTAAGACTTTTTTGGAGGCCATTCTGGATGGTGTGTTGGGTTTAATGGCGGCTTCCCGCTCCCTCTGATTGACACATTGCACATGGCAGCAAAATACATGACATGCTGATCTTGATGCTGGGATATCAAATGGGGTCACTCTTGATGCAGTAATATCAGGCATTGTCAATCTTAATTCAGGGATACCTGGTCCATTATTGCTGATGTAGGTCTCGCTTGTTTTTTTTTTTTTTCCAGGAAAACACACCACATGGTAAAATTCTATTGCAGATTTGCTTGTTCATAATGTCCACTTAAAGGGGACATATAGGGGCCCATTTACTTAGCTCGAGTGAAGGAATAGAGGAAAAAAAAACTTCAAATTTTTTTGGCTACTTAGACCATCGAATGGGCTACTTCGACCTTTGACTGATTCAAATGAAAAATCATTCGACTATTCGACCATTCGATAGTCGAAGTACTGTCTCTTTAAAAAATACTTTGACCCCCTAGTTCGCAACCTAAAACCTACTGAGGCCATTGTTAGCCTATGGAGAAGGTCCCCATAGGCTTCCTAACAATTTTCTGATCGAAGGAAAATCCTTCAATTGATGGATTAAGATCCTTCGAATCGTTCCATTCGAAGGATTTAATCATTCGATCGAACGATTATTCCTTTGATCGTTCCATCGTAGGAATAGTGCTAAATCCATCGACTTCGATATTCCAAGTCGAAGGATTTCAATTCGGCAGTCAATTATCGAGGGTTACTTAACCCTCGATATTCGACCATAAGTAAATTTGCCCCATAGTATAAGTTTACACAATGCATCAAATCATGTAAAATAATATAAAATCGTTTTTATTTTAATACCTTTTGGATCACAAATGTCTATTAGCTTGAAAACTGTGCTCAGCCCTCCTGTTTTGTAACTTCCTATCCAGAACTTTTCTGTATCTGCAGCAGCCAGCTTTTTCTGCCTAAGCTACAGAACAACAGCCAGTAACTGAGGAGTGGGCGTGTTTGTGATGTGACACTCAGTCCTTCCCTGCAGACATCTGTTGAACCTTACTGCTTGTTTTCCCTTCCCTGAACTGCTCCTTTCTCTCCCTCGCTGTCCTGTTCCTTTCCCTCCTCCCTTCCCTGCACTATTAATTTATCTCTCTCTCTGCCCTGTTCCTTTCCCCCCTCCCTGCAGTGTTTTTTTCTCTCCCTCTCTGCCCTGTTCATTTAACCCCTCTCTGCCCTGTTTGCTTTCCTCCCTCCTCCCCCCCTCCCTTCACTGATTGTTCCTTTCTCTTGCCATGTGATAATTGGGGGGAAAAAAGAAAAGCAAACTTCTGTGTAAATAAAACAATTTGCTACTAAAATTATTTTATTCTTTTATGATGTCAAGGTGTATCAGCATTTAGTGTAAATACCAGTAATTTTCTACACAATATTGTTGTATACAACAATTAGCATGTTTTTGGTTTTCCTTTGTAACTCCATGCATCTGTTATCATAAGTTATACATTTCCAAAACATCAGCTGCATTTATTCCCTTGCAACTTCCTGCACCTAAACATAAATTGTTCCATAACAGATGCATTTTTACCTTGTAACTTCGTGCACCTGATCATATATCAATATGAAGGAAAACAAACCTGCAGCTGCTTTTATGGAACATCAAAACAGTAAATACTAATGTACACTGTTTGTATAACTTTTTTTTAATTTAATAGAGGCACAGAGTTGCATAGTGTATAACAATGTATTATGGACTATAGATTATGCCCAGTTTGGCAGGTACATATGTTGCAGTGGAACACAGGAGCATACTGTTGCACTTTAAATAAAATAAATTATTATTTTTTACTATTACATTACTATTACAGTTTGTGTTAACCTTTACATCTATTGCTTTATGTTATTTAAGGTATGTTGTTATAAGTGAATGATCAGGCAGCAGCATAAGGCAGTTATGTGCAGGCTGGAACACAGGACAGAGGGTGGTTTTGTGTTTCCTACAGATTTGTGACCACTTCCTGAGAGAGAGAGAGAAGAGACACTCCCACTCTTCATTTCAGCCTAGCTTCTGACCTATAAACATCTTGCTGCAGCTTTGGTATGACAGTTTTAGGAGGTAAAATGCTTTTGATTTTTTTTTTCTTTTTGCATCATTACATGTTTTGAGGAAGTATGAGTAATCTATCTGAATATGAAGGTTATATAAAATGTCTCCTTTAAAACATATTGAGTCCACCAAGAAATGTAAACTTGCATACTTTTCAGTTGGCATGCCAATAATGAAACACATGATCTGGAATGTGAGATACTAGAAAACAAATCTTTTGGTGAAATAAATCTTGAGCATCTTGCCAATATCTAGAAAGAGATTTGTTTATATAATAGTAAACACATTTCTTTTTAAACAGTATGTAACAGCATTAATATTTATGGCGGTTTCCATGCCAAAACAATATACAAATCCCTTTTTTACCCAAGTCTTTAAAATTATTGTATTATACCTATACTGACTATTGAAAAAAAAAATGATTTTGTTTAATTAAAGCAATAGGCAAGGTGCTTTATAAAATCTTGTTAAAAATATTAATCCCTTCTTATTAAACATACATGTGTGATGTCTCTTGTTTTGCTGGATCTAATTTAGCTATAGGTAAGAAAATAAGCATTCCCAGGAAGCCATGAGAAATGGTTATCTTAATTTATACCTTAATTTAGTCATGTCACAGCAAATTTAATGAGCTAAATAAGAAAAAAGACATTATTGTGCCAAATCCCCATAAATCAGATTCAAAACCTATTAACTTTATGTGTATTTAGGTAAAACAGAAAGCTCTTGTTTCTGGCGATAAGCAGATGTCTGTCACCTTTCAGGGTGAAGTTTTTACAATGTGTAATTTGATGTGCCCTGCTGCGGCCATGGCCACCAGAAGAAAAACATAATCCAGGTGGTGCATGTTTGTAAATGGAAACCTTATGGTTCCTGTTTCAAGCAGCCCATTAGAAGGAATTTGATCTGGGTCAAATGAACGAGAAAGAAAACAACTTTCAAACTCCATTTTCTGTCTAGTATTTCTGGAGTTAGATGATAAGGAATTTATTTACCCAAGTGGAATTCATAACAAATAAGTGAAGTATGCAATTGCCAAAATTAAATTAACGTAGGCAGTCTTCAATTCATCTGAATGCAAAGCATCACCTTTTGTATGACATTTCCTATTCTGCCATGCAGTAAAAAAAAAAAAAAAAGACTTGGGATCATTAGAAAGAATGTTTGTTTTACATTTTCAGATGAAGCATTAAGAGAATTAGTTTCAATTTACTGGCTACCGGCGGTGAGAAAAGGCTATTACAGAGGATTATGTCTGTTTTCTTATATATTTTGTCTGCTGCTTTATATGGAAAAGTTCAAGCCATATCCTAGTGTTATTATGACCAATACTTACATTATTTAGATTCATCCTACATCTCATTTTTCCATTCTCAGTATTAATATGCAATAACTAAACAGTTGCTTACTCATGCCTATCCCTGCTGTTGTACAAGTCATGTCATACAGTACCAGGAATAATACACATTTCTCTGGTTAAATTTTAAGCCTTGTTTCCCTTATTTTTAACTCTTAATATTTTTCCTACTTTCTTTCATTCCTGCTGTTGTGTTCCCATATCTTTCATCCCATGCTGTTCCACACCTAAGAAATTTTTACTTTTGTCTTTCCCTTTAGTAGTGATGAGCAAATTTTTTCGCCAGCCATGGATTCACAGCAAATTCGCTGCAATTTTTTTCTGAAACTGCAGCAAAAATATGCATTGGCAAAAACGTCACCAGGACAAAAATGTCGCAGAGATAAAAAAACAAAAAAAACTCTCCATAACAAAAAACACCCATTGACTTTAATGCATTAGGACAAAAAAAGTTGCCAAAAGAAAAAAAATGCCCATTGACTTTAATGCATTTGGAGCAAGAAAAATAGTTTGCCTCCCATTGACTTCAATGCGTTTCCCAAATTTTTTAGGTGAAATGGGGCAGATACACATATAACTGCCTTTTAACCTTTAAACACTTATTTTAGTTTATATAGCAAACATATTGTCTCAGAGATTACCGTATATACTCGAGTATAAGCAGAGTTTTTCAGCCCCCAAAATATGCTGAAAAACTCTACCTCGGCTTATACTCGGGTCAAGCGCAAAAACGGTCGCCGGCGTCCAAGAATAGTCGCCAGCGTCCAAGAAAGGTCGCCACATCCAAAAACGAGACGCTGGCACCTCCATTGGCAGCAGAAACCCTCAATTTTTTGATTGAAACTTACCAGAAGCTGCTCCATTTCTCACCCTAGGCTTATACTCGAGTCAATAAGCTTTCCCAGTTTTTGGAGGTAAAATTAGGTACCTCGGCTTATACTCGGGATGGCTTATACTCGAGTATATACGGTAGCAAGAAGTCCAACATCGACATTTAAATTTGGCATTTTGCCACCATGGTCTAGAGAATTTGCATCTAATATCAAGTAGAATTTCAACTTAAAACTGTCAATATGAACATAATCTACTATGTTCCCAGAATTCACCTCCACTTGTAAATTTTTTATAATCTTGCTTTCACACAGAATTAAAGACAGTTTTGTAATATGTAAGGCCATGTATTTCAGAAAAGCTTTCCATTATACATTAATTTGAACCATTGTTCAGTCATTTTATAGTTATCTGTAAATGTAATTCTTATTGAAATAAGTATCACTTTTGGTTCGGACGCCATAAAGAGAAATACAGTACATTAGAGACCCAAGAAGTATGCAAGGCACTGTGGGAATTGGCAGGAGCAAAGCTGGCTTCTGCTACATTGTTTCAAGAATCAGTGATGCAGAAATAGACACGTATCAGTCTTACTTTCCATTTTCCAGATTACATTTGATGACCATTACATTTACAAATACCCTCTCAACCCAAATCTTTTTATTGAGGTATATTACAAAGTTGCTTATGGTTAAATTCTTACATTATGGAAAGAAATGGAAAAAGTGTGAAGAGTTCCCATTAATCCTCTGGCTAGAAACATTTTACAAATCATAGATTGTATATATACTATATGCATTATACAAAATGTTATATGGTTAGATGAAACTACAGGGCCTAAAGCAAAAGAATAGTTGGTATTGTTTTATGAAACACCTGCCAAGGGAGTAAAGCAATACACTCAACATGAAGTTATTATAAAAAGCATGTAAAATATTTTTCCCAAATACAGTTAGTTCTTTCTACCTGACCACTCATCTGTGATAGGTATGCAGATGGTAGGAATAAGTGCATATGGAAAATTGTAAGTTTCTTCCATAACTGTAAAAAAAACATAGAATGCTCCAAAGATCAAGGGGGTGATTTCTGCAGTGACATAAAACTTTTTTTTCACAGGCTTAATGGAAACTAGAAATGTTGAATCTATAACACAGGCATGTTGGTACTTTTTATGTCAACCCTGTTAGGTTGATTGACAGGTGAGATACTTCTATAAGTTTGAATGTTTTGATTATTTGATGATTTTATTTCTGGATGACAGGTTTCCCTTTAAAGTCTAAAAATAAAAAAGAAGCAAAACTATTATATCTACTTATATATCAAGTACAAGGTACTGCTTTGTTATAACCAAATAAATTAACGGATGGACATCACTTCTGGACAAGGCTTTATTGGCAGGTAGCTGTACAATGATCATAATAAAATTAAAAACAACCATTAAAATTCTATCGGTATATGGGATGCAAGTCATATTCGCGGTTAAGGCCATGGGGCTCCAGCGTTTCTAAACGCCATATCCATTTAGCTTCCTTTTTTAATAACATTTTGACACGGTCACCACCGCAACAAAGTTTTGGAACATTATCAATTACTTGGAACTTTAATTGCTGGACCCCATGACCCTTTTCAGTGAAATGACTAGATACAGCCTGGTCTAGTTTTTTAAGTTTTACTGCAGATTTATGCTCGCGTATTCTGTCTTTGATGGCGCGTGTTGTCTGTCCCACATATAGTCGGCCGCATGGGCATTTTATCGCATAGACTACAAATGTAGTATTGCATGTATAGAAACCATTTATTTTTATCGGAGTGCCCTTCCATGGATGATATACTACATCGCCTCTAAGAACGTTAGAGCAACAATTAAATGACAGGCAAGGAAAAGTGCCATTATTTCTAGGGCGTAAGACCCGTTCCTTCCTTAGGTTTCCTCCCAAATCTGATTTGACCAGTGTAGATCCAATGGTATTGTTCCTTTTATATGACATGAGTGGCATGTTTTGGAAAAATTCTACCTCAGGAACCCCATCTCTTAATATGCCCCAAGGTTTCCGTATAATCTTAGCCACCTCTTGACTCACTGTATTAAATTTGGAAACAAAAGGGATACATTTTTGATCCCTTTTGTGATGATCACCATGGGGACTTACATGTGGGTCCTCAATCCCCTCACGTTGCTGTTTAAGGAGACCTGGGGGATAACCTCTCTGCAAAAAATTGTTTTCCATTTCATCCAATCTTTCCTGTTGCAAGCTACCCTCTGTCACAATCTGCTTAACGCGGACAAATTGTGATTTGGGTAACGATTTTCTAGTTTGGATAGGATGGAATGAATTATAATTAAGTAGAGTGTTTCTATCTGAGGATTTACGAAAAAGATCAGTAATCAAGACACCACCCTTCTTGATAATTGAAGTATCCAAAAATGTAATCTGTTCACTATCCGAATGCAAGGTGAACTTAATAAAGGGCAAAGCAGCATTGATCTCTTGATGGAAAAAATTAAGGGTCCATGGTGGCCCCGTCCAAATAGCGAACACGTCATCGATGAAACGAAACCACGCAACAGTGTTGTTTGAATAATATATTAGAATATATAAATTTTTGTTCAAATTCATTCATAAAAATGTTCGCATATGACGGGGCCACATTTGAACCCATTGTTGTACCCCTTTTCTGTAAATAGAAACTGTCCTGGAACATAAAATAATTATAATAAAGGACCAATTCCAGACATTGCATGATAAACTTTTTTTGTGATCCATCCATGGTAGGATCCTTTGTCAGCCCGATGCAGACAGCCTCCAAACCCCCATCGTGGGGGATGGAGGTGTAGAGGCTCTCCACATCGAACGTGACCAGGATCGCATGCAACGGAATATATTTAAATTTTTGTAGTTTAAGCAAAAAGTCATTTGTGTCCTTTAAATAAGATCTATGTTCCAAGACATAACCATTGAGGAGCTGGAGCCGTCTCTTTTTGTCTTTTTGATATCTCTATAACCAAATAAGCAAATTGGTCAAAAATGAAATATTTTTTTAAATAGGACCCTAGAAATGGACTTATAATTAAAAAGTTTCGGAATAATGAATACCCATACCTCAATGTATACATAAATTCACTTAGACACACACAAAAGATTATACATCAGCAATTACTTATTTATGTAACTATATGTTTGCAATTATTTATATTTTATTTTATTGATCCCTGTCTTTATTATTATTTTACCTATTCATCTATAGAGCTGAGTAGACGAGGAACACTATACATGTATTGAATCAGTTAATCCATAACCCATTATCCAGAAAGCTCTGAATTATGGAAAGTCTTCCATAGACTCCATTTTATCCAAATAATCCAAAATGTTTAAAATATGATTTCCTTTTTCTCTATAGTAATAGATAACTAAGATATAAATAATCCTTATTGGAAGCAAAGCCAGCCTATTGGGTTTATTAATTTTCCCGTGATTTTCTAATAGACTTCAGGTATGAAGATTCAAATTACGGAAAGATCCATTATCTGGAAAACCCCAGGTCCCAAGCATTTGGGATATCAAGTCCCATACATGTATAAATAAAAACATACATGATGGTGAATACATACACCAGTCAATACACAAAAGTTTCTAATTAAAGGGATAATTAGGAGATGATCAGAAAAGTAAAATCTATGGCATCGGTACTATGCACTTTTTCTGCAGATGCCATAGAGTATACGTTTTGTAGTACTTAAAGGATTAAATAAATTAATTATGCTGCAAATGATCATCTCCACAGTCAGTTTTAAGCCCAAAAATTGCCACTTTTCTGGCACTAAAAAGAGACTATTATGCCCATCCATTGATTTTCATGGTGTAAAACCCAAAAGACCATTCTTGCAGTGATTGCCAACATCTGTTGGAGGGTTTTTCGAGAAGTGAAGCAGAAAAATGAGGGTACTTGTTGAGTGTTTAATTTATCCAGATGAACAAAGAATTTGGAACATTCTCAGTGACAGAAAATGTCAAAAATGAAAAGATAGAATTTGACAAAAACATTGGAGCATCATTCTTTCTTCTCAACACGTTCTTTTAATTTATCTAAATGTTTAATCTGTTAAAGAGCTTTTCACTCAATTAACCTTCATTAACACTCATTTCATTTGACAAGAATGTATGTTATTATCATCACTGGCAGTTGTTTCACATCACGCCGTAATGGAACATTGTGACTTATACATTTGTTTTGTGTAAATGAAAAAAAAAATCCAGTGCAGGTAATGGAGAAATGTATGGCTTATTCAATGCAACATTTTATTAAAGGCTTGATTATTATTATTAACAATAACTAACAATTATACACTTGATGTATTTAAATATATTATTTGAATAATACAGTGTCAATTTCTGTGCAGGGCTAAATTATGTTTATTTTCATTTGTGGTTTAATTTAGACATGCACAAACTGCTTGTTATTCTTTCAACTAATGCAGAGGATAATGTAATAAATCATGTCTAAAGTATGCCCAACCTTTTTTACCCATGAGCCCACCTACAAATATAAAAAGAGTTGGGGAGCAACACAAGCATGAAAAAATCCCTTGGGGTGCCAAATAAGGGATGTGATTAGCTATTTGGTAGCCCCTACAGACACAATACTTTGTTTTTATGCAATTAAAACTTAGATCCAAGTCAAATAATTAAATTAAAAAACAAGTACCTGCTTTGAGGACACAGAGCAACATCCAAGAGGTTGGAGAGCAACATGTTGCTCACGAGCTACTGGTTGGAGATCACTGTATTAAACCATAGCAAACAACCAGATGTGTGTGTTTACTTACATATAAAAAAGGAAAGGTTGTATGTATGTGGTCCCTGAATGTGATGGCCTGCCCCCCTAAAGCAGTGTTGTTTTATGTTACCACATATGATATATTTGGAGAAGAAATGCAACAAAACAGGCCTAATCCTCTTATCTGGGAAGAGGTCACCAGCTCATTTTTCTTCATAAACATTTTCAGTGGCAAATGAGGTGACCAATAAGATTTTTGCATTCTGTAAGTTAGGGACAAATGGAGCTTTGCTTTAAGTTGCCAGGTTTACCACAATATCAAATCATAGAATTGACTCAACACTGCACTATGGAGCAAGAACAAAACAAGCATCAAAGGGGTTTTCAAGGTACTGAGCTTCAATTAGACATCCTTAACATTAAAGTCACAGACTTGCCCATGCAACAAATTCAATGGTATTAGAAACTACTCAGTGAAGCAATGTTGCAAAGTTTACAATTGATATCTAGAAATGTTCTCAAGTGCTGAGCTTGTTTTACGTGATTGGTTTTCCTCATAATACTTGGTAAATTGCTACCTACCTTTCTAACCAATGACATTGTGGCATTGGAGAGATACTCAGCACCACCAATGTTCAGCAATGCAAACTATTTTTTTTTTTTATATATTTTATGATTTATGTATTATCCAGAGAACTTGGGACATGAGGTTTTCCAGATAAGCAAGAACAAAACATTTATCCAAGGGGGTTTCCAAGGAAATGAGCTTCAATCAGTCCAATTGTGCCATTCCATGGTACTGGGACAATTGATATCTAGGTGTTTTTGTTTTAAAGAGTGCTGAACTTGTTTTAGCTGATTGGTTACCCCAGTAATACTTGGTACATTGCCAACTTCCTTTCTAACAAATAAAATTGCAGCATTGGGGCATCTGACATTGGGCTAGACATGTTGTTAGTTTCCCGGTTGTCCTCAGTCATGTGACCTGTGCTTTAATGAACTTCAGCACACTACTGCCCCCCACCAGCACCCTATAAACAAAATAATTGGAAGGTAACAACTGTGACTCCATCAGTTACATTGAGATTGGGAAACAATAGCCTTTCTGGAAACAGTTCCAACTATAAATAATACATTTGGTAGAGTGAATTATTAGCAGTATAAACAGTGTAATTTAGAAATAAAACCTACACCATAAAAATCCCTTTAAATCTGCTAAAATTAATTTAATCATTAAATAAACCCAATAGCACTGTTTTTTCACCAGTATGGATTCATGCAGTTAGCATCAAGTACAAGGTACTGTTTTTTTTATAACAGAGAAAAAAAAGATAATTTTTAACAAATAGATTCACTTAAACTGGACTTAAATGGGAGATGGGACTTTATAAGACTTCTGAAATTCTTTGGCCTTGTGCGGTCTCTAAACCCATCCGTCTGACTGAGTTGTTATTCTTTAACCTTCTCAACACAGAAGGCATCAAGTGTGAGCACAGACAAACTAATATTAAATCTGCACAAACGTTGCACACAGAGGCAATCCAATGGAACGTTACAGTATATCATTGTCTGCTCTGTGCTTGGCACTATGATAAATTCCTCTGTGAAACCTGTCTGAACAAAACAAAGGACAATACAAATGGGCATTCACAATAATGAGTGAGGCCTGTGTCACTGCATTTGTAAACAGAGAAGCCAGAATGCAAGCTCAATAATGCCTGCTTAGATCTTGATGTTCAGTATGATGTATCACCTGTCATTGTCATGTCTAAATGTAAAATGGAAGCAAATTTGCTAGCAAAATTTCCTCTTAGAACCTTGCTGTATACTGTATTCTTAGGGTTTTCTTTTTTAAATAATGTCACTTAAGAGAAATAAGCATAATATGCATTATGACATTTTTATTAATTTAATTCTTCTTCACAAGTCTAAGAACATTTTAGATTAATAGGTCTATATAGTCACTTTTTCGGGTATTGTATTGCATTTATCAGATAGGCCAAAATGACTATTAAATGAATGCAAGCAATCTAAAAATAATTGGTAATTTAACTATAATTGTTTTATACTTGTGACACCATTTTAGATTGTCCTATTGTCATGTATCACATTTATTATCATATTTCTTAATAAATATTTACTCATTTATGCCAGTGTCATATTTTTACACAATTTTGACTTATTTAAATTCAATCAAACGAGGCCTCATTTACAACACATGCACAGTGAAAAATATGCAGAACATGCACAATAAACACTATTGTTTTGCACTTTGCTCTAGAATTGAGCACAAAGACCTTTGCATTTCCTATGAATATGGAATTGCCAGTGTATTGCAGGGTTGTATTCATGAGAGACAGGCTGAAGGCATTTAAGTTAAGGCTACAAATTGTATTAATCAATAGAGTATTTAAGAATACAAACATTATTATTCTGGAATACAGTTCCCAGCATGATTTAATCCCTGATAATATGTTAAAAGTGTGGGATTTGTAGCAACAACCAAATAAAGTGGGATATGTGAACCCTTACTTAGGAAATTAAAGGAGAAATAAAATCTCCGCCCCCCGCAACTCCGGGTACCTATATCAGAAATAAAATTCTCCCAAAGCGCAAGCTACCTTTAACCCCCCCCCAGCAGTGGAGCTCAAGTAGCATATCTAGGTGGAAGCAACATCACTCACAGAGTAAAGTGACATCACACCCATGTGCAGTTCCTGATCAATGGAGTGCGCTAGAGTGGCACTGGGCCTAAAAACAGGACAAATTCTGACACTTAATTCTTTGCAGGAGCTTTGCCCAACACAGAAGCACTAAACGGTAAACAGATGGGGATTCTTTACACAGTTGGGGGAGATTATGTAGCACAAAGCTTGCCAGACACCTAAATATCCACTCGTTTGGCAAGGTTGACAACTGAGCAAACCTTCCCACATTATGGCCACTTGAGTTGGGCATATCAGCTGATCCAATAATTTGGTCCTCTCAACGGTCAAATCATAACGGCCGCCGAATGCAGGCCATTGGTAGAGGACTGTATAACTGAGCTCAAGTGATCCTTACCACAATGGTAAATTAATAACTCACCAACTTACTGTATATCTGGACGAGAAAACGGTCACGAGAAAAATGTGGGGATATAGAATCAAAGGAAATTAAATATGAATGGATTATATTTATTTTGTTCTATCCAAGTAATTTCACAATTAGGGATGTAGCGAACTGCCGATTTGGTGTTCGCGAACACCGGCAAAAAATGCGAACGTTCGCGGACAGTTCGCGAACTTCGAACACCCGCTAAAATCGTTCGATTCGAATGATTGAAGGATTTTAATCATTCGATCCAAGGATTTTCATTCGAATCGAACTATCGAACGTTTTAAGCATTCGAACGAATGAAAAATCATTCGATCGAACGGTGTAAAAATCGTTCGATTGAATGAAAATCATTCGATCGAATGCTTACAATCGTTCGAACGAATGGAAATCGTTCGATTTTTAGCGGTCGAAGGAATTCCAATGGTCAAATGGACGAACGATTTGTATTCGAATCGAACGCGAACTCAAAATGCGAACGTTCCCAAACGTTCGCGAACATTCGGCGGACGCGAACGGTCGAAGTTCGGGCTAACAGTCCGCGACATCCCTATTCACAATAGATGATAAATGGTAAATGTACAAAAAGAGCACATTTCAATAGTAAAATAGGTGGGACTATGACTAGATAGACAACATAGATAGTTTCAGATAGGTTTGTTCCTTTTGTATTAATCCTGCAGCACTGGTCCAGCTGTAAACTTATTGCATGAATGAGGTGTCAAAATACTGTATTCCAGTGTCAGAAAAGTACTAATTTACTAATAAGTTCAGATGGCCAAAGCTGAGCTGTTGGTATTTTCTTTTGTTTACATACAGTACATCAGCGTCAAGCTTTGTTTTATAAAGAATGACTACGATAAATTGTGGAGGATAAATCCTGGGAAAGTTCTTCACTAATTACACAGATGATCAATTAAGCAGTCTTTTTCTCCAGCATCATAGTCCCTTTGGAAATACAGTTAATATATTTCATTATTTACCTAATCACGGTAAAAATCCTGACACAGAAAAACTATTATGCATGGTAGAGCCACTGTCAAATTCAGAAAAGTTGTTATATGTTGACAGAGGGTGTGTGTGGGTGTGTGTGGGTGTGTGTGTGTGGGTGTGTGTGGGTGTGTGTGTGTGTGTGTGGGTGTGTGTGTGTGGGTGTGTGTCCATGACCAATTATGATTTTTTTTTTTCTCATTTCCAGTTGTATCTGGCGATTACAGAAAAAAAAAAGAAAATACATTTGTTCATTTTGCAATCATCTGTTCAGTAAAATGTCACAACAAATTTGACAATAAATACATATGTTACAAAAACTGCACTTTCTTGTGGCTTGTAGGGAAATACACTCGTAGAAGTATTTTCTGGAATTTATGAGGCTTTTAGCCCTTAATATAGTACTGTGGCAGAAGACAGAATATAAAACCAACTCCCAGAAGAGCACTAATTCATCTGCCTCAGGTTACTCAAGGAATGGGCTACTGCACTAGAATGAAAGCAGATTACAAAGAAACATCTTCAAAGCCATGCACGTGTAATGGTATGTAAATGGCTACTCCAAAAAATGCAGCCATTGGCATTGCAGAACACAGAGCAAGCCAACTGGTCTTTGTGTGTGTCCATTGCTATCAGCTGAGCTGGAAGTTCCCAAGAAAAGTATAAAAACTGATAATCAAATGAGAGACTGGCAAATTAGTTTTATAAAACACAATAACATTTGAAATCCCATAATATGGTTATACTGAAAGAAGGTTGTGACTAACCCTCTGAAATAAATGAAACTGATCCCATTATCACTTCTGCATATTTTCATCTAGGAAACAAATGTGTTTGCATTTTACGGACTGTCATATTGGTGCCAGAAATCACTGCATTTATTTAATTATAGGAACCAATTTATTTGGATTATTTAAAATGTTTATTTCTAAGAAGTGATTGGCATTACTCATGCACTTATTAATAAGCACACAGCATATTGTATATAGAGTTTAGAGAGCAACTATAATTCTAATCATGAGTGAAGTCACAGACTCCTAGCATACAGACACAGCTTTATTTTGGACACCACATGGCTCACTCAGTGCAATACGGCACAGCACAGTGCAAAATGTCACAATCTATTTCAAAGGAAAAAATCATAATGATCTGTTTCAATGGAGTGACAGGGTGAGGCAGAAAAAAGGATTGGAGCTGAACATCTATATAAAGTTTGCCTTGTGTGTAGACATTAGGTGTAACTGTACATGTGCAGAATTTCCTTATTCATAAAGTCAAGTACTTGCCATATTATTCCACATTGTCTACTGACAGGATCGTCTTTATATAAATATGTGGCAGGATTTAATGGTAGTGGAAGTGTTGGGTGAGAAAGCCATTCCACATACATGGAATAAAAATCACTATCCAGCTTTATTGGAATAATTAAAACAACAAACAGGCATCCTTTACAGATGTACTCCTACCCTATGACATGTTAGATCATCTGAATGGTAATGTTGCAAACAAACAAATTGCATTCCAACTCATATACAGGTACAGGACCAATTTTCCATAAAGCTCCATGGGGTTTTCCAGTAAACAATCTTTCCATGATTTGGATCTTATAATTAATCCTTACTGGGAGCAAAACAGTAGATTTATATATTAGCTGGGATCACATGCAATGTTCTGATTTATAGTTAAAATTGAATCTATGGTAGATGGCCTTCCCATAATTCAGAGCTTTCTGGATAATGGGTGTCCAGATAACAGATACTATACCTGTGTAAATGCAGACAAGGAAAGTCCAGCACATATTTTATACTACATATAGGGCAATATTTGTTGGAGGTCTGGAGCATGGTCTACATGACCACTTATTTGTGCCATGGCATGAGTGCCTTGAATTTATTCATTAACAAACATTTCTTAGAAGTGGAATACAGTTCCACTGAATGGAATACAGTCTTCTGTTGCAGCCCGGAGAAATGCAGTAATCAAGTCCCTTATGTCCATATCAAGTGCTTTTTTCAGTTAAAATAGAAATCATAACGTTATCTTTGGACTGATTTTAAGGATTATACTGTACTACAATAGCACATTGTGTTCCAAAATGGAAACCGAGTCATCATCATCATCATTTATTTATATAGCCGCCCTCTAAAACCTGCCGCCCTAGGCACAGACTCTAGGGTGCCTTAATATAAATAAGCCCCTGCTGACCACATGCAAGGATATAGTGTAGGTTTCCTCCCATACAGTTAGGTAATTAGCTTCCCATGTATTTCATCATGGTGTGTTGTGTTAACATGATAGGGTAGAAAAGTGGAAAGTACAATCTCCTAATCTAAAACACAGCCCTTATTTGGGATGTTTTTGAGAGTTCCTTTATTTGAGGGTGAATTTGATGGCCGTGTGTCAGTTTTCAACCTTTGTATGTTACGCTGTTACTATGTATGTTAATTCAATGACTTTGACTTGAATAAAATATTGGCAAATTCTCATTTTGGCCATAAGTTCTTGAAATATTTTTGTTAAGGTGCTTTTTTTTTTATATAATTTGAAGTAAATTCCATTATTATTTGTACAAAATACAATCGATGTCCTTAAGTAAAGGATATCAATTAAGGCTTGAATTTCAACCGGAGACAGTCTTGTTAGAAACGCTTTTGTAATGATCTTCCTAATGATATGAACCATCCTCTAACTGACAATATAATTATACCATACTAGGAAGAAACATCTCAATTACCCATAGAAAAGGGGGGATTTGTTTTTCTATTTCTATGTTATGCTATGTGAAAGACATGAAGCACCAAGTTCTGAAAGCTTATTTCCTATTTTAGAATCGTTGATATAGATTGTAAAAAAACAAAGGAATAAATCTAATTGCATTTCTATCAATTTAAGTAAAAAAAATATTTATATACATATACAGTTATGAAAAAGTTTGGGAACCCCTCTCAGCCTACTAAACTTTCACCAAAAAAGATAACAGTGGTAAGTCTTTCATTTCCCAGGAACATCTAAGTACTGAACTTTCTGAACAAATATTTTTTAGTGAAGCAGTATTCAGTTGAAATTAAATCAAATTTGAAAAACTGGCTGTGCAAAAATGTGGGTACACTTGTAATTTTGCTAATTTGAATGCATGTAACGGCTCAATTCTGATTACTGGCAATACCAAATTGGTTGGATTGAACTTCATAGGCAGGTGTGTCCAATCATGAGAAAGGGTATTTAAGGTTGCCAATTGCAAGTTTTGCTTCTGTTTGACTCTGAGTGACAGCATGGAATCCTCAAAGCAACTCTCAAAAGATCTAAAAACAAAGATTGTTCAGTAGCATGGTTTAGGGGAAGGCTACAAAAAGCTATCTCAGAGGTGTAAACTGAGTTTCAACTGTGAGGAACGTAATCTGGCAATGGAAGGCCACAGGCACAGATGCTGTAAAACCCAGCTCTGGCAGGCCAAGAAAAAGACAAGAGCGGCATATGCAGAGGATTGTGAGAATGGTTACAGACAACCTAAAGATCGCCTCCAAAGTCATGCAAGAACATCTTGCTGCAGATGTTGTATCTGTACATTGTTCTACAGTTCAGCACAATTTGCACCAAGAACATCTGTATGGCAGGGTGATGAGGAAGAAGCCCTTTCTGCACTCACGCCACAAACAGAGTCACTTGTATGCAAAAGTTCATTTTGACACAGTGCTGTGGACTAATGAGACAAAAATGGAGTTATTCGGTCATAACAAAAAGCAGTTTGCATGGCGGAAGAAGCACATTGCATTCCAAGAAAACACCTTCAACAAATTCTTCAAGAGAATGTTGGAGCAGGGGGTGTGGCTTAGCCTGTGAACTGGATGGCAGCATAGGAGAGGAGCTCCGTAAGTGACTCACGAAAAACCACCTAAATCTTAGCCTCAAACATGGGGAAAACGAACAAAAGCAAGACGGATCGTGAGAAATATACATCCGCCAAACAAACACCTGCTGGCAAAGAAATTGCACCGATTTTCAAACATCAGAAACGTAACCGCATGTCATCTAAGATGTCGCTGGCTGCGGAAGATACTGCAGATCAGAGCGACTATCAAGCACAGGATTCCTCCGATGCGGATATCGACGGAGAGGGAGGTCTTGATATTCAAACTTACCTGAAAGCTTTGCCGACGAAAGAGGATATCAAACTCTTACTCCGTGAAACAAAAAATCATTGGCAGTTAAAGTACAAACATTATTAGATGCTAAAAGAGCTAAATTAAAAGCACTGTTGGATATCAAAACATATAAGGCTTACTTAGGCACTAGACAGAGGTTTTTACGAATATAACAATAAATGCAATAAATTTTTTGTAAACAGGATAAAATGTCAGCAAAACAAAACCTATATTACAGGGATTAAAGATTGACAACAAAATTTACAACAAGGTACAAAACAGATAGCTCAATGCTTTCAAGAGTTCTATCAGCATCTTTATAAGATTAAAGAAGCGGGCAATGACCCTCAGGATATACAGTTTATCAAACAATTTATAGCTCATGTGAACTTACCTAAATTGGATATAACACAATCCCAACAGCTAGAAACCCCCTTTACCATAACAGAACTCCAAAAAAACAATAGAGGATCTTCCCAATAATAAGAGCCCAGGCCCAGATGGGTTTAGCTCTAACTACTACAAAATATTCAAAAGAGGAGATATCGGATTATCTATTAAAATATTATAACTACACCAACATTGAACATCCTTTTCTCCAACAAGCTAAAGAAGCCCATATAACAATCATCCCCAAGGCAGGGAAAGACCATAGCTTATGTTCTAGCTACCATCCGATCTCCTTAATAAATATTGACCTTAAAATATATGCCAAGATGATTGCTAATGCTAATAGGATGAAGATATATCCCAACTAATGAAGGCAATAATAACCCAACTAATCCATGTAGACCAATCTGGGTTTGTACCCTCCAGAGAAGGGAAAGACAATACCGCAAGAATTATATCTCTCCTACATTATGCTAAAACTGCATCTGTTCCATGTATGCTTTTGACTACAGATGCGGAAAAAGCATTTGACAGGGTGTCCTGGGACTTCCTGCGATTGACCTTATCTGGCTTTGGGTTGGGAGACATACTGATCAACAAGATCATGGCGCTTTATCAAAATCCAACTGCTCGTATACGAGTTAATGGTCTTTTATCTCCGACCATACATATTAACAATGGTACCAGACAGGGGTGCCCGTTGTCCCCGGTTTTATTTATCCTCGTAATGGAGGTACTCCTGTCGCACATCAGGCTAAATGTGGATATATCTGGGCTAAAACTCAACCTGCAGGAACATAAATCAGTCGCCTTTGCGGATGACCTTCTGTTAATAATAACCGATCCCCATGTCACCCTACCTAACCTTATGAATCTATTTAATAAGTTTGGCATCGCTTCTAATTTTAAGATTAACGCTAGCAAATTACAAGCTATGAGCATTGGCTTATCTTTAGGCGTCCAGAGACAGTTGAAAGTGAATTTCCCCTTTAAATGGTCATAGAATATGATCAGCTATCTAGGGGTAAATATACCAAATGATTTGATGCACATTTATAAATACAACTACAGTATATTCCCCTTTTGGAAGACCTTGAAAAGACAATTTTGACTTGGACCAAGATGCAGTTATCCTGGTTCGGTAGGATTCAAATAATTAAAATGATGGTTTCCTCAAAAATTTTGTACCACTTACAAATGCTCCCCATTTATTTACCCAAGAGCTTTTTCTGCAAAATAAAAACAATTATCAACAGGTTTGTGTGGAATGGAAAGAAACCGAGATTGAAGTATAGTAAACTGATCTTGACAAAGCAACAGGGCGGCCTAGCAGTACCAGACACCTACCTTTATTAAATAGCAACTCATTTGAACCGAATCCTCCAATGGAGCCTGAAAGATACTCAGAAAAAGTTTTGGGTGAATACGGAACAATGTTTCTCGGTGGTCCCCCTATGTAATACGATTTGGGCTTCAACACAAAACATCCCTAAACAACTGACGAGACACCCATTAATAGGAGCCTCATTGAGAGTGTGGAAAGAAAACTTGACTATGTGGAATCTGTCCACCTGCAGCCCATCTGTTACGCCGCTTTCAGGTAACTTAGATTTCCCCCCTAGCATAGATCGACAAACGTTCGCCCATTGGGCCTACACAAATAATAGACCCTCTGTTTTAGCAGACTTCATACGAGGTACAACTATCTTAGAGTTACGCTCTATACAAGACTCTAGACAGGTACATCCTTGGGATTTTTGGTGCTATCAGCAATTGCGCCACTATATAGCCTAAATTGAGACAGACTATTGGGATAGACATCTGACTTGGTGGGAGAAACTGATGCAAAGACCTGAAAAGATTAAGAAACCAATCTCGGGGTTTTATAGAGGATGTATTTTAAATGTCTTAGATTCGGGTGATGCTACTGAAAAAAGGTGGAGTGAAGAGTTGAACCTTGAGATCACGGAGGAAACGTGGGCTCAAATTTACAAATCTTTGCATAAAAGCTCTGTAGCTACCAAAACGCAGGAAACTAATTATAAAAACGTATTACACGTTGGTACTACACACCTACAAAACTTCACAAAATGTTTCCAAGTGTATCCGATAAGTGTTGGCGTTGTAACAGGCAGACAGGGACTACTATGCATATATGGTTTGAATGTTGCAAGGTTAAAAATTTTTGGAGGGAAATTCTGGATAGTATTCAACAAATAACACCCTTACAGGGAAATATAAAATTAGCCCCCCAGATAGCACTCCACTATAATACGTCAACTCACCAGGTAATACAGAACTGTCTAACTTTGTTTATGATCCAAGCGGCAAAGGCGCTTATCCCTAAGAGGTGGAAAAACACTCAATCTCCGTCCTGGGCCGAGTGGAAATCTTCTATGGACGAGATTAAAAAATTGTAAGAAATTAGAGCAATAAGACAAGGTTCCTTTGGCTCATTTAGAAAGGTCTGGTCAAATTGGGATTCCTATACTAATATGCAAGTTGTACCAATGCTTTGAATTTTCTGAACTACTCTCTCATACGATTTCCCTTACTACCTCTAACGTGATTCATCTGTTGACTCAATACCTCCCCTTCCCCTGCCTGTCATATGGTTGATGTATATGTATATATCTTTTATCTGCATTACTTTTGTATTATCTACATGCCAATATTGATGTACTCAACTCCCCCCCTCCCCTCTTGCTTTTTGTACCCTTCCCTCCTTTCCCTTTTTTGTTAAAATTGCAATAAAAAAAGAATTTACAAAAAAAAAAAAGATAATGTTGGAGCAACAGTCATAAAGTTGAAGTTATGTTTGCCCTCAACACACTTCAAAATCTACAAAGGCATTTATGCAGAGGGAGAAGTACAATATTCTGGAATGGTCGTCACAGTGCCCCGACTTGAATATCATGGAAAATCTATGGGATTATTTGAAGCAGGCTGTCCATGCTTGGCAGCCATCGCATTTAACTTAACTGGAGACATTTTCTATGGCTGAATTTATTAAGAGTGGTTCCCAAACTTTTTCATATGAAATTTTAACAATAACATGTCAGGAACAGCCAGGAATCGAACCCTGGTCCCTGTTGTTGGGAGGTTCTGCATTACCAGGGTGAGCCACTGGAGGATCTCTGTCATCATGTTAGACACTGCTCTGGACAGACTTGAAATATATTCTCTCCCCTGCCTCATTATCCACATGTCTTCCATTCCCAATTAATGACCCTTTATAAGCCTGTTCCGGCCCTAAGATCCTGGCTTGATTATCTGAGCTCCTGAGCCCGATCCAGCCCCTTACTTGCGACTCCTGATTCCTGACTCCTGTGTCCCCTGCCTGGTTCCTGTGTTCCCTGCCTTGACTCCTGATTCCTGTTCCCACCTGGTTCCTGATTCCTTTCTCTGTGGATTCCCTGGTTTGACCTTCGGCCTGTTATCTCGACCCTGCTTGAATGCTGCCTGCCTTTGACTTTGCCTTCTCTTTGGACCTTGCTTGCCTGCCGCCTGCCCAGACCTTCTCCGCCTGTTTATTGGACTTTGCTTGCCTTTACCCAGGTTTCAGTTTATACTGTTATTGTTATTTCATTCATCTCGATTAAAAAATCCTTTATCATAACATGGCTTTTGCTGTTAAACCTGCAGTAAATGTGTATCACCTGGGTTATCCAGCATATAGGCTCCATTCATCAGCACTCAAACCTGACAGTATAATCAAGCCACACAATAAGGAGCCTGCTGTTAACCCCTCTATATCACCTGAACAGGGTGAACCGCAACTCTCTGCTCAGTGGCTCTCATCAGTTAAAAAATATGAAGGAGAAGAGGGAACTTTTCTGACTTTCTACTCGTATGTAAGAAATTTGCCTCTCTTCCTTTTGTCAAGCAGTCTCCAGACTCTATGAAAAGCAGACTCGTTATATTTCTCTTAGGGGGTAAAGCACATGAGTGGGCAGAGGCTTGCATTGATGAAGAAGCTCACTTTTTGGAAGACCCCTGTTTATTTCTTTCTTTTTTGAAAACAACCTTCACGGGTGATTTATGGCCAGTCCCCTCTGACATTTTTTCCTCCTCAAGTTCTCCTGTCGTTCAAGGCTTTGTTAAGCCATTTCAACTTACCCCTCCAGTGCCAAGATATTCCCAACTTGTTGGCCTCAAAAATATCTATCAACCTGTTATACCCTATGACGAGAGTGAGGAAGAGGAAAGTTATTGGGAGGATATTTATGATGAGAGTGACTATGATGCCTGTAATGATGAAGACTGGGAGGATGTGGAGTCAGACGATGAAGTTCAAACTGCATTTACCACTAAATTTAAGGGTCGGTCAGTCTCCCAGTATCTGCCTGCAATGCACTATCCAGTTATCTCCCAGTCTGCTTCTAAGCCTGTTGCTTTCCATAAATCAGCCTCCCTGGGTCTCAGGCCTGAACCCCAGTTTATTTCTTTTTCTAATATACCACGGCCTGCTTCCCAGCCAAACTTCTCTCCCATCCCAAGCTCTGTGCCAGCAGCCCAGCCGGTTCCAGCAGCCCAGCCGGTTCCAGCAGCCCAGCCGGTTCCAGCAGCCCAGCCGGTTCCAGCAGCCCAGCCGGTCCAAGTGATGGCTTCCCAGCCGGTTCCCCGAAAGCTGCCTCCCGTGCCGGCATCCTTCCAGCCTGCAGCTCCTGTGCCAGTGGTCCCGTCTGCAGCTCCTGTGCCAGTGGTCCCGTCTGCAGCTCCTGTGCCAGTGGTCCCGTCTACAGCTCCTGTGCCAGTGGTCCCGTCTGCAGCTCCTGTGCCAGTACTTCAGCTTCCAGCTCCTGTGCCAGTACTTCAGCTTCCAGCCTCCGAGCCAGCAGCCTTGCCGCTTCCAGCCTCTGAGCCAGCAGCCTTGCCGCTTCCAGCCTCCGAGCCAGCAGCCTTGCCGCTTCCAGCCTCCGAGCCAGCAGCCTTGCCGCTTCCAGCAGCCTTGCCGCTTTCAGCCTCCGAGCCAGCGGCCTTGCCGCTTCCAGCCTCCGAGCCAGCGGCCTTGCCGCTTCCAGCCTCCGAGCCAGCGGCCTTGCCGCTTCCAGCCTCCGAGCCAGCGGTCTTGCCGCTTCTAGCCTCCGAGCCAGCGGCCTTGCCGCTTCCAGCCTCCGAGCCAGCAGCCTTGCCGGCTTCAGTCTGTGAGGACCTGTGTACTGTGGCCTCTGGGCCCAAGGACAAATCCACTTCTAGACCTGTCGTACCTACTACGGGATCTCATAGTTCTGGTGCTCCAGAGTCTACCAGTCTTGTTGCTGTTCATGATGGTCTTCCTGTTGTCCTGGGCAAGCCACCTGTAATGGGTGCCTCTGCTGGTCCGCCACCTGTAATGGGTGCCTCTGCTGGTCCGCCACCTGTAATGGGTGCCTCTGCTGGTCTTCCACCTGTAATGGGTGCCTCTGCTGGTCCGCCACCTGTAATGGGTGCCTCTGCTGGTCCGCCACCTGTAATGGGTGCCTCTGCTGGTCCGCCACCTGTAATGGGTGCCTCTGCTGGTCCGCCACCTGTAATGGGTGCCTCTGCTGGTCCGCCACCTGTAATGGGTGCCTTGGCTGATTCTTCTGCTCTGCTGGCTGACTTTGGCGACTCTTCTGATTTGGCTTCCGACCCTGGCGACTCTTCTGATTTGGCTTCCGACCCTTGCGACTCTCCTGATCTGGCTTCCGACCCTGGCGACTCTTCTGATTTGGCTTCCGACCCTGGCGACTCTTCTGATTTGGCTTCCGACCCCGGCAACTCCTCTTTGGCTCCTGACCCCAGCAACTCCTCTTTGGCTCCTGACCCTGGCAACTCCTCTTTGGCTCCTAGTTTATTTGGATTCATTTATTGCCACTGGTTTCAAGTCTACTTAAGAATATTCATTTTTTACTTTGTTTTCCTGTCCATATCCATACAGTTTTCCCATTGGTTTCTCAGTCCCACTTTAAATTATCTGGCTTTGACTGTGGACGATGATATGAATCAGAGATGTTTGAATGCTTGCTTGGACAATCTAGCTACTGCATCATTTCAAGAGTTTTCTAAAAGGAACTTTCTCTTTGAACTCATGTACCCACCTGACCCTGGGATCGCCGTGAGGTCGATCCTTTGGGGGAGGGTAATGTCAGGAACAGCCAGGAATCGAACCCTGGTCCCTGTTGTTGGGAGGTTCTGCATTACCAGGGTGAGCCACTGGAGGATCTCGGTCATCATGTTAGACACTGCTCTGGACAGACTTGAAATATATTCTTTCTCCCCTGCCTCATTATCCACATGTGTCTTCCATTCCCAATTAATGACCCTTTATAAGCCTGTTCCGGCCCTAAGATCCTGGCTTGATTATCTGAGCTCCTGAGCCCGATCCAGCCCCTTACTTGCGACTTCTGATTCCTGATTCCTGACTCCTGTGTCCCCTGCCTGGTTCCTGTGTTCCCTGCCTTGACTCCTGATTCCTGTTCCCACCTGGTTCCTGATTCCTTTCTCTGTGGATTCCCTGGTTTGACCTTCGGCCTGTTATCTCGACCCTGCTTGAACGCTGCCTGCCTTTGACTTTGCCTTCTCTTTGGACCTTGCTTGCCTGCCGCCTGCCCAGACCTTCTCCGCCTGTTTATTGGACTTTGCTTGCCTTTACCCAGGTTGTATCTTTCAGTTTATACTGTTATTGTTATTTCATTCATCTCCATTAAAAACTCCTTTATCATAACATGGCTTTTGCTGTTAAACCTGCAGTAAATGTGTATCACCTGGGTTATCCAGCATATAGGCTCCATTCATCAGCACTCAAACCTGACAACATAGGTCTTTGCAAGTCAAATTTATTTTATAATTGTGTCAAGAGGGGGCAGTGTTTTGAGGAAGTGGGTTTCATGAGAATTAAGTATGGCTAGAGTTATATGTAAATTGTTTTGTTTACTGTTTTAGAAGAGAGGCTCCCAATAAATTCCCCCAACACCAACTAGTGTACTTATGTCTTTAAAAGGGTTGTAACGGAGTATAACATTTAGCAAATGTAGTTCGAAGCAATTTACAAATGACTTTGACGGACTTTAGTTATTTAAAAATCATTGAACATGCAAGGCATTGTGGGGAATTGAGTCTCAGCTTAAGGGAATTTGAGTCCTGGCTGTAGGGAAGCAATTAGGATCTACAAAGCAGACAATAGCAAAAAAATATGCAATTAATGTACATTGGTCAGTTGCTTAGAATTATATTTCCAAAATTGTGCTTAGGTTTTACATCCATTTAAAGAGTTTTGTACCTATCTATCTTTGTATCCATCAGTGGTTCAATCCAAAGGGAATGCATCACAAAAGAAAACATAGTAGTTAGGTTGCAAATAGACAGACGTCCATCAATTTCAACCTTGTATGTATGTATGTATGTAGTCCGGAATTAGGTAGCGGGATCAGCTTTCTTGGGTAAAACAACCCAATCACAATTCATGAGAGTTTGGTCTCTTTTCAGCAGTTTATTTTTCACATACAGCAAATAAAACAAACAGTTAAAAAAATTAAATCGTTGCCACTTACACAGGCCAGTTTTCCTAAACTAACCAGGTGTAGGCCTACTGCCCATCTCCCCAAAACAGAGAACATTCAGAAAACAAAGTCCCAAACCTTGTGGTGATTTCAATACTCTCAGTGAGCTCCCACAGGCAGCTTTCCTGTGTATTTCCCCAGACTCCCAGAACCACTCTGTTAGGAACCTGGGACATAAATAAGCTCTGTCCCAGGTATCCCAGTGGTGACCTCATCACAATGTGTATATCTATCTAAGGGACAAATTTACTAAAGGGCAAAGTAACTAACATTGGCGAAAATTCGCCAGTGCGATGTCATTTTGGATCTTTGCCGATTTACTAATGGTCGCTGGGATAACTTTGCTAGCGAAGGAGACTCTGTCGGTACTTCGCTCCCTAACACGAGGCGAAATTACGCTCTGGCGAATGGACGTAATTACGCAAATTCACTAAGATGCGGATTTCACTGAACATTACCTCTTGCGTCAGACTTGCCTTTGCCACCTCAGAGTAGGCAAAGTGCAATAGAGTATTGTGCATAAACTATACACTGGGCTCATGTGTAGGGCAATATAACTATTCTATTTTCTTTTATTAAGGTTTCCCAGGCTTGTGTAATGTATTTGCTGCAACATATACGTCCATTGAACTTTAACTTCCCGCCGTATGCAAATTAGGCAACGCTAGCGCAACTTTGCTTCGATTGGCGCAGTAACGTTAGCGCAACTTCACCAGCATTCGGAACCCTGGATGCAACTTCGGACTTTAGTGAATTAGCATTGTCCGACCGAATCTACGGCTGGCAACACAAGTGTTGCACTGTGAGCGAAGCTGTCGCATATGAATTTTCTATGTCTATCTATATCTATATACACACACACACACACACACAATATAACCTTCCAAAAACCACACCTGAAGCTTCTGTAGTTTGTAGCAGATGGGGAAAATGCCTTCCTCACTCCAAGATGCCATTTTCTTAACTCCCTTACTTGTTAAAAAGCCATCCAACCCCTTCTTAAAATGTATCAGACAGTATGACAAATACATGGAAAGAATTGCATAATTTAACAGATCTCACTGTAAAAAAAAAAAACCCTTTCCAAATTTTTCAACGAAACGTCCTTTCTTCTAATCTGAATGAGTGAGCCCATGTCGAACTACTGGTAAATAAAGCAGAGAAATTATTGTTTGATTCCCTTATATATTTGTACATACTGTAGTTATCAGATCACCCCATAAATGCCTCCAGCATAAACAACTCCAACTTGGCCTTCATAATGGAGACTTTTACCAGCTTAGTTGCCCTTCTCTGGACCAATGCGATAATATCCTGTTTGGAGACCAAAACTGTACAGCATATTCCAGTGCTGTCTAAAGTGTAAGAATAACCTCCTCCTTAGAATATATGCCCCTTTTAATACAACTCAAGACCTTGTTTGCTCTTGATGCTGCTGACTGGCATTGCTACAGCCAAGTTTATCATTTACAAGGACTCCAAGGTCCTTCTCCGTTATGGATTTGCCTTATGCAGTCCCATTAAGGGTATAAGTAGCTTGCATAATTTTACATCCCAGGTGCATGAATGTGCATTTTTCATCATTGACTCTTATCTGCTACTTAGCTGCCCAATTGCCAGTTTGTCAAGATACTGCTGCGAGTATGTCACATCCTGGATGGAATTAATTGGGCTGCATAGTCATTGGGGTGCATAGTAATGTGTAAACACTAATATATAACTTACAATACCCTCCCCTAAGCCATTAATTAACAAATAGATCACATCTACTGCTTTTCTCTGCTACTACATACTACAAGATAGTGGACATGTATGATAGGTAGAACATAGAGGTCTATTTACAATATGGTAAAAATAGTCTTAGTTGCTACAATGAATTTTTTAAGGTTCAAAGTGTCTCTAATAACAGCTTAGGGAAGCAAATTATTTACTGAATATGTAATGGTCAGAGAAGAAAACAAAATCTCATTTCAAGGCTTTTTCAAAAAAATTTTTCACAAGATTTGCAAAGTAGAATTTACTAATTCTCACAGGATGTTATCATTATAAATGAATTTAAGTGCAGTTTCTGATGTTTTTTATAGTGTAATTAAGTGAAGTGAGTAAAGTAGCATCAGGGCAGAAAAGGAATTCAACATTTCAACTGAAAATGTCCTTTGTTCCATAGGTAAAGTTTAAAAACAAATCTTGCTGTTTTTGAATAGGTCCCTATATTCCAGGTAAATTCAAATACATTTCACTAGCCTTCTTATTTCAAATGCTTTTTGATACATTAAATAAACAGCAAATAAGCAATTCCAGCATACACCTGTAAAAAGAACCTTTCGAAGTGCATCAAGTTTTGTAAACTTTTTTGCTTAAAAGTTCGGCCCACTAACTTGACAATTGGACTCAGTGGGAAAAATACGATTTGTGTGTATTAAACCCTATGATTTATGGTACTGAAATATTGTTTGCATGTTTGGCTTTTCTTTATTTAATTACTAAATAAAGAATGACAGTTTAGGAATTACTTAGGGAATGTACTGTAAACAACATGTGCACGCCGCTATGCACTATAAAAGGTGGACATTTTGTGTAATTGTAATGAATGAGACTTGACCTTTAGATGCATCACAATAATGACAGTGCATGACAACGGTGACACGTCACATGCCATCCAGCAAGCAATTCCTTTCCCTGATATGTGGAAAACAGTAATTGCCTTTTTAAGTGGCTGCAAGATTATAACAAGCGTGAATAATGCATCCAGAGAGCGGATTTCATTTGTGGCAATTCATATGACAAATGACCTGAACAAACTATCTATTCTTGGATCAGGGTGGGGGGTGGTCTGGTTAACAGAATGCATTAACCAAAGATGATTAGTGATTCTAAAATGCCAGAAAAGGGCAGTGGCACATATAAAATTTATGATACATTTTGCTTTTCACATTTACTTTATCCTTTTAGTTGAACAGACAGGAATGGGATATATTTTTTGTGGATAATTTCAAAAAGAGAGTCGCACAAACACCAAATGTATTGCAGGTGGGGATCTTACCACTTGTGTATCAACGTTTCAGGGGGGGGGTTACCCCTCAGGGGGGGGGGTTACCCCTCCCTTCGTCAGGATACATACAACTGTGCTAACACAAAATTTAAAGCATATGTGTACATACAGTCCCACCACATTACCCACAATTCGCCCTAGATCAGTGCAGTCCCAAAGTGAGGCTTGACACACATAGTCCAACCACCAATATAGAGTGCACAGTTTATTTATAAGTCCATGATTTTTTGTTGTCCTTGTTAAGGTGCAACAAATAGATGCATAAATCACCTTTGTATACAATATAAGGTAAATGATCTACTTACAACCAGCGGGGTGTTAAACATTACCTCTAACTTTCATTATTCCCACTGGCAAGATTATCTGTGACAAAAAGGCAAAGTGTCAGTGTTAAAAAATTATCTATTTACAAAAAACAAGACAAACTAAAATTTTCATAAGCCTCTGGGATGAATAGTTTCTAGTTTCCACATCCAAAACAATTCCCTTTTGAGGAGTGCCAACTTCATATCATTACCTTGTGGTATCGTAATCTTCTCAAGTATTTGCCACCTCACAAAGAATTGTACCCAATAGCAAGGGGCGCGTCTGTTGTCGTTCCTATGCGAGCCTTTCCTCAGTAACTCATGCCCCTTCCACTGGGCCCCTTCCATCACGTTGGCCCCAGGCCTAACCCCTGTTAAGCCCTTCACTTGTTAACACTCTCACCGGCTCCCCCCTTAGGAGAGTCCCTTCCGCTGCAACTTTATGCTAACTCTGCTACTCCCCCCTCACCCAACTACCCTTTTATTCTGGGGAAGGAAGGTGGGAGTGGTTCACGGTAAAAGAGAATGCTCTCCACTTCTTTCCATTTTTAACCCCTCATGTCTCCACAACTCCAATAGCAACCCAGGAACTACAACCCCCATAATCCTTAATCTCCTTTTCCAGTTCAATCATTCCTAATCCTGTCATGGCCCTGTTGTTCCCAATTCACGGCTCACTCACCCATGCATTCTTTACTACAATAGAGATGCTGAACCTTTAGGCTGGTTCAATAAGTTCTATATAAAATATAGCATTTCTAGCAATATTCATTTTTAGGGTTTAGTTCTTTAAAAATAAACCTTGATTTAATGCAATCATGGAAAAAAACTTGAATACCTCACAACGATTGCGTTTTTGAGCACAAACCACAGTCAAAAACACAAAAAACATCTTCAAGTGGTTCAAGAGACCTCTGGCATTGACTTCTTTGTGACCTTGACAGGTTGTAGCTGGAGTATTTTTCGAGAGAGATTGCAGAACAGGCACCAAAAATAAACTAATGCAGGTGCAGCTCAGAGCCCTCTATATTAATCCCAGTGGTAAAGTCAAAGACAAACACACTACTTGATCTGAATTAAGCAATTATAAATTCATCTTGGTAGCAAAAAAATTATGTTATTTGTTTAATTGTTTTTTTGGTAGGAGGTGCAGGGTACCTGTTAATACTCTGAATACCTTAAATAATGTATCATAATCTAGGGTAGTGGCAGTTATAGTATTACTATAGTCTATATAGTTATAAATGGTGCATATCTGTTAGTGGAGTTATTTATTAAACATTAGCATTGATATGCTCTGTTAATTTATTGGTGTCTTTGTTTAATGCAATAATTGTCCAAATAAATAGCAGTCAAGTTCTATGTTGGCCAGTGTAATGCAAGCAAGATCCCTCTCTGAAAAAAAAGAGAAAACACAGAATGTACAGGGATGACATTTTACAACTGCAGATTTTAATATCCATGGTTTGTAAAGGGTTAAAAATGTTGTTACGCTAACTTTCCCAGAAATCAACTGTACATTTGCATAGCTTAGCAGTAGGTAGGCCAAATCTCCATCTAGTTATAATAACCAGTTAAATACATACGGCCTAATGTATTGGTCCAGGGAGGGGTATTACTGTAGCTATAAGTATGAAGCATAAAATATGAATTAAGATCAACATTTAACAAGAGAACTATAAAATTCATTGATCTTTGCATTTACATTCCAAATAATTTTACTATTGCGAATATGTAGCAAGGCAAGGAACGCGTGCTTCTTACTTTTTGTGCATTTACTGTTACTGAGGCACTTTTCTGCTAATTAAAGTGACAGCGGGTTGTCATCTGGTAAATGACAGCACAATAATTTTCTCTTTATGTAAGAGAGGCCTTTGCACTGAATTCTGCAATCGTTGGCAGTTGCACATGTCTAATAATCAGAATCTTATGTTCTCTTTCATACTTACAGTGCTTTGAATTACAAAATGTTTAAACAAAGTAGTCCATATTCCAATGTCAGCAGCCACAGTAATTTGAGGCTTGTCTTTTTGAACAAAGCAAAAGAAGCAACGACAAGATGTAATGCAGCATTTCTGATAAATGTTCATTTACATCAGTCTCTCTCCCATCTGAGCTTACAATCTAAAGCCACCACTTAATTGGGTAGGTCACTTAAGCGGATCTTTTCCAGAAATATATGTGGCTGATAATGGATCACAATGACAGGGATAAAGGCTAAAGAAAGTTGCTTCTGACTTTCTGACTTCCAACTTTCAAATAGGAGTCACTCAACCCATCTAAATACAAATGCTCTGTAAGGCTACAAACATTGATATTGCTAAATACCTAAAAAAAAAAAAAAACAGGAAAACCAATTGCAAAATGTCTCAAGAGTATCACTCTTTACATAATACTAAAAGTAAATTTAAAGGTGAACAACCCCTCTAACATTTAGGCAAGTCTGATGTTTTGCATTACAGGTATATACTTCTTCTGGTTTCAACTAAGGAGATATGAAATGTTTCCAAGGCATTATATCTCGAATGATGGAATTAGAAATTAAGAGATCAGCAGTACCCAAATCAATCATATTAATCGTGGATGGTTCTCTGATGTCTGCCAGGATACCCAGAAATAGAACGCAACCTTATTTTAGTAGAACATAAATATTATTGTCCTTCAAAAAAACAGTTTGTAAGCTCTTTTGGGCAGGGCCCTCTTCACCTCTTCTATTGGTTGCTTTGTGTGCAGTTATGTTCAATGTATGAACCCATTTATTATAGTGCAGTGCAGAATATAGCATGTTGATGCAGAATAAATAGATGTTAATAAAAATAATAATGATGATACTGACTGTAATGTATTTATGAATACATTTTTAGCGGTTGAATGATATTCATGGGGAAATCATTGATCTTATTTAGGAATCCATTCTTTTTCTGCCCAACTCTACAGGATACCAGGGCTACAAATACAGGACTACAGGATTGGAAATGCAGCTGTAACAACCCTGAAAAAACCACATCCTCATTCTCCGCTAGTAAACTCTATATCTATATGTCAGAGGTGATTTACAGGTAAAGTATGGAAAGACCCAGTAAAAATATCAATGGAAAATATATACTAGGAAGCAATCTTACTAGAGGAAGCCAGCATGGTTTTTTTTATGGGAGATAAATGATGTCACAGAAACTAAATAACTTTCTCTGAAATTGGAAGAAGAAAATAGCCTAGAATACTAAAAAAAAAATGTGGTCTGTTTGGATATTTATAAAACATCAGATGCTGTTATTTCACAGGAAGTAGCAGTATATAAAAAGCATACTAGTTTATAGTTTTGGAACTGGGTTAGTGATTGTAATAGGTTTTTTTTCTCATGTTTACATTTGTTTTTATTTCTAGCCATTTTCTCAGATTTGCATTTGTATATGGCTAATGCCAGGCTTTTGGCTCTAACGCAGTAACAGACAGTTAGGTTAATGGTCGACGGTGAGATTTGTTGCCCGCAATAAAAAATGCATGACTGAGGGTGACAAATCTCCCCACACACAAAATGCTGCACCACTGGCAATAATTGAAATCACTGGTGGTAAAACCTATGCATCGCTTTGTTCTTCCTTACTCTCCAGAGGATGCCTCACAGGAAATTTCCTTTGTGACGTGTAGGTTTTACTACCGCTGATTTCAATTAATGCTGGTGGTGAAGCATTTTTGGGTTGGTTTGTCCACTGCAGTCATACAATTTCATCACAGGTGACTAAGCTCCCATCGGCCATTACCCTTAGGGTCATTGCCACTTTGAACTTCTAAGAAAAATGCTGAGCCAAGTCTGCTATTAAAACTTCTAATAAAACCGCCAACAGTAGAAACTTAATATAAGATGGAAAAGTGCCTGGAGAAACACCCTGAATAAGTTGATATCAACCAATTTTTAAAGAGTTTAAATCCCCTTTAATTTGTCTTTCAATAGTGATGTGCCGGTCGAGAAAAACTTGACCTGCAACTCATCCCAACCTGCACCTGACAACCCAAACCCACCCACACTCCCCTCCAGCCCTCTATATATAGACCTGCGCAGCCCCACCGATGATGCCAGAAAAGGGGCGGGGCGTGGTGAGCACAAAAGTATAAAAAAAAGGATGCAAGAATCCGGCAGTGTAAGGTCGCGGGCAGGGAAAGCACGAAAAAGAGCTCAAACCGAACCCGCCCAGGTTGTTCTGTCTTTATTTCTTTAAAAAGGTAATTTTGCACAATACATTAAATAAACATAAAAACAAACAAAGATCTCAAGCAGTGTCAAACTGGGATACTGGATACCTGGTGGGCCTAGGTGTCAGTGGGTCCCCATTTCTGTACTGGATTCCAACTTAGATTTAATTAATAGTTATGGGCGAATTTCTCCAGTTTCGCTGGAAAATTAGTGAAACAGTGAAAAATTTGTAAAAGTCGAAAATTGACGCCCGTGTCTAAAAAAAAAAAAAAAGTCACTGGCATCAATTGCGTCAATGGGCGTCCGAATAGTGGTGACACACGGCAATTTTGATGCAAGCAACTTTTCTAACACACGTCCAATTTCGCGACGTTCAATATTCAATATTAATACTAATTGGCAGCAAAACCGCCTATTGGTTTGGGCAATATCACCAGTAATGCTTCACTCCACTTTTTACACAGCATGATACTGTAAATGGGCCCCTTAATGTATGAAGATTTATTACATAAAGATCCCTTATCTGGAAAAATCCCAGGTCCCAAGCATTCTGGATAACATATCCCATACCCGTATGTGTCATTTATGTATGAAAACAAAGAGAGGAAATGGAGAGTCTAGATTTAAGCAATTAAAGAGAAACTACTAGGTAAATATGGAATCTGAGTAAGGATAAGAGGAAAATATGTCAAAATGAAGCCTATGTGCTAAAGTTTATCCAAGTCCAACACTGATCTCAACATTGTTCACAGTAAGAACAGTAAAACTATGGTTCTCTAACCTTGCAAGGGCTAATGAATATTAGAAGAATGTATATGGGTTAAAAGCAACCATGCTCCATTTGCACTTGTGTAATTATTCTGCTTAACTTAATTTTGTTGTTTTTTTTTAACAATTTTTTGAACAATTTGTTAACAGATTAATTAACATAAGATATACATTTCCCCTTTAGTATTCAAAAAGGTTCAAAAGGGTTCTTACACTCTAGATAGGAAACACATATAATCCATGTAGGTGAATGTTAATAGTTTTCAACAAAGGCAGCATAAACTGAGTAACCTTCTGCAATTACATGAAGGAAAATAACATTTCAGTATTCTATTTTAAAAACATTATTATTATAATATTTTAAAACATATTAAGGATGGAATTGGTTTGGCCCAAGAATGTTGAAATGATTTCTCTGTTCGTTTCTAAGTTATTACAGCTCTTCTTCATTTGTCTCCAAATCTCATAAAGAAATGATTTATCATGAACTACGCCCTTGCAGGTTTAGCCCTATTGGGTAAATTTACTAAAGGGCGAAGTTACTAACGCTAATGGCGATTCGCCAGTGTTACTGTTTTTAGGCACTTCGCTGATTTACTCAGGGGCGATCCTGGCCCCTCCACTGCCTGAGGCAGCAGCAGTTGCTGCTGCCCCCTCCTCCCCCGGAAATTCGCTCTTAAAGTACCAGGAGCAGCATTTTTGCTGCCCCTGGTACCTAGTGGGGTGCTGCTGCCTGAGGCGACTGCCTCAACTTGCCTCATTGGCGAAGCACCCCTGGATTTACTAATGGCCACAGGCATAACTTCGCTAGCAAAAAAGACAGTCTACTCTATTGCCAGGCAAATTTTCGCTCTGGTGAATGGATGTTAATCAGCAAATTCACAAAGATGTGGATTTTACTGAACGTTACCTCTTTTGCCAGACTTGCCTTTGCCAGCTCAGACCAGACGAAGTTCACTGGAGTGCATAGATCTTCCTTAATCCTCTGTTATACATCATATTTTTTAGTGAAAAAAGTTTCTAAGTCCAAAAAACGCTGGCTTATTTTACTTTTTTTTTTTTTTGGGTAACAGCGTTCCCTCATGCATTTTCTAACATATGGAACATAAACTATACAGTGGGCTCATGTGTAGGGCATTGTAACAACTATTTTCTTTATTAAGGTTCCCAGGACTTGTGTAATGTAATGTATTTGCTGCAACATATACGTACATTCAACTTTATTATTTCCTGCCATATGCAAATTAGCCTGAGCGAAGACCTCTAATGAAGTTGAGCTAGGCATAACTGAACGCTAGCGCATCTTCACTTTGATTGCCTAAGTAACACTAGCGAATTATCGCCTGGCTAACTGTTGCACTGGCTGCTAGTAAATTTACCCCTATGATTCTGTATCCTCATATTCCTTTTATTACTCAAAAAATCCTTCTTTGCAACAACTCGTCTTTTTTGTGCACATGAATTTCAATTATTTATTTTCTTTCATTTTAACTGTGTATTTTAAAGAACAGCTAAAAAGCTACAGCAGATAAAAGGGGATCCAATTAAGGTTATCTTTTACTAAAATCGAATGGTTTAGGGTTTGGCTTCTCATGCAGTTTCCCCATCCTTTTCTCCACTCGAGACTGGACAATCTATGAGAAACTTTTCTTGAGATTCATCCACTTGACATCAGTCTAAAGACAAAGTATCTACCCCACTTCCAAGCTTTACATCTCTCTAGTGCTTCCTGAGTAGCCCCAAAGGTACGTCTGCCTTCTATTGAGCAGAATTGAGATGCAGATAAGAGAGGACCTGCCACTGCACCCAAACTCTGTGTATTATTGCAAGAATTTTCCTATTATTAATTAGGGCAATCGGCCTCCAATTCCAAATGTGCCTTAAATCCTTTCCTTTTGATATCAGGATCAGAGAAGACGACTGCATAGATGGAGACTGATGTTTTTCTGACAGACTTGGGGCAACATTGTAACCAGATCTTCCTTAAAGGTGACATAAAATTCCGCTGTGAAACCATCTGGTCCAGGGGCTCTCTTTTTCTGTTGTTCATCAATCACCTGCCTTACTTCTTCCTCTATGATCTCTGATACCAAAGGGTATAAGTCAAAATTAGCAGTGTCAATGACTGGGATACCCTCCCTAGAATTTTCTAACTTACTCTGGTGGTCATAGAGACCCTCGGCCAGTTTCCTCTTAATGGTCTCCTTACAATTCTGAAAAGGGTCCGGCAAACAAGATTTCCTATAGTCCCTCTCCAGAACCAGGGACTAGAACCGGTCATACTGATGCTGTCTCCACAAATACTTAAGTTGGTTTACTTTTTCTCCCCCTCCCCTTTTGAAATACAGGTTTCAAGTTTCTTTCTCAAAGATTGACTTTTTTTTTTCCTCTGGCCCTCCCTTTTTCAAAAGAGGTAGAAGTGAAAAAGGTGCAGAAAGAATCCTTAGCCGAGTCCCATCAATCCACAACAGAATAAAAAAAAAAAAAACTTCTGAGAGTGGAGGGAACACTAGGATTGGCTACGAGGGAGTGCTGATATAAAAGTGCAAGTCGCTTACTCTTCTCATCTTGCAATGTCACAGGCACCTGGAGTTCTGTGCAGGCTTGGCATTGTGTCTGGTCTCCCATAATGGCAGCCGATTATCCCACCCCACCTCCCATTGCACTGTAGTATACTGTATTCATATTGAAAAAAAAGGTTTCAAGGTAATTGTTTCCATATGTCCAAATTATTATATATCTAATACTAGACATTTGAATATGGTCAATAGGGTTCGCTTTACAAGCCCACCACTGCTGCAGTGGCTGACAAATGGGGTATACTATGGCAAGGATGGGTTATCAGTTGTGATCGACCTCCGCCCGTTAAAGGGCAAAATGTTTCCAGTGTTTTTATTTTTAATATTATCTAAATCTGCTTCGATGGAAATGTTTTATGACACACAAGTGACTGCCTGCCTATAATCCTTGCACCTCTTTTCAATAGCAACCAGAAATTGTTCACCCTACCTACAGTATCTGAGCTACCACTCAGGCACCATAAGAGTCTAAGATATCAATTTGTAAATGAGTAAAGAAAGTTGCAAGACACATGAACACAAGTCTAATATAAAACTGAAAAAATGCTGAATTTTCATATGGAGTGATCAAAGCTAATAGAATAGGTGAAATAAAACCACATTGTACATCATTATAGCACTCAAACATTATCACCTGTGGCATATGAGGTGCAGAATGACTACAAGTCAGATAGAGAAGTCAATGGAATCAGTAACAGAGGCAATCAGTAGGGGCAATTTGGGAAGGATTTTGCTTTTCTTGTTGAAAAAAGTGTTCTTGTTTGATTTATTGTAAATCTGAATATTTTAAATAAAATTCCCTCCACTCCCAGCACCCCCCCCAGTCCCCGGCACCCTTTGTTAGCCGCTTTCCTGCCACAGAGAATCAAGATGCGATCAGAAACATGAAAATAAAAAGACAGTGTGGCTAGTGATGGGCAAATTTATTTCCCCCTAAGGTGCACAATAGCCCCTTCAGCTTACAAACTAGATCAGTGGTCTCTCTAAATACCAAGGTGACACTCTTATACAGAATGAAATTCTGACAGTATTGTTCAACCATCTTTGTTCCTTATGTATTTGATAGATAGGAAGATATAAATATGTTTGCATAATCAAAGAGACAGTAAAACAGAATAGGTATGGTCACTAGAATAATCATGGAATGAAAATATCCCCAAAGAATGCTCTAGGAGTCAGAACAGAGGGCAGGAAAATCTGGTCTGACTACAAGCTCTATCAGCCCTGGGTATGAGCAGGGTAGCTAAAACTGGCAGATAAGCAGAGAAAATAACTAAATATGTTGAAGTGTTTATATATTAGCTGTTGCCTTTTTTAAAAAAAAAAAAAAAAAAAGTAAGATACCCTAGTTGATAAGTGAATCAATCATGGAGTAAATTTTCTTTTTCTTGGTTTGGATGAATGCAAATAAAACAGAGAGACAGACCTGCTTGGATTATACCTGTGTTACAAGCAAACTGTACAACATTTCAGTCAGGAGACTATATACTAGAAGCTGATCCACCTGCTTGAACCACAGGAGGCAGTCTGATTTTGGACTAGCAAATTATATCTATGAAACATCCTTCCTGTTTGTATTCCTTGGCCCATTCCCATTCCAGCTGAAGGCAATAGCCCAATTAAAGGGCTCTTTAAGCCTGCAGCTTCCAACAATCTGGACTGGATCGTTGGTCATTTCTTCTGTGTCCTAGCCTAGTTCTTGTTCTGTCTTGTCCCTGCCTGGTTCCCTCTGATTTGACTTCCTGGTGCAGAGGACTGTATGCTTTCTTTCATGAAATCTTTGTTTACCGTATATACTCGTGTATAAGCCGACCCGTGTATAAGCCGAGGTACCTAATTTACCTAAGAAAACTGGAAAAATCTATTGACTCGTGTATAAGCCTAGGGGCCCCATGTCAGATTTCAAAATGTGAATGTGACCCGGCCGCAACAATTGGGGGACACTGGGCAGGTACCTGTTACTGTCTGTGACTGACTGTGTCGCCGCCCGGATTTCATGTTTGCTTCCCTCTGCCACCACTATTTCATGTTTGCTTCCCTCTGCCACTTCCCCCCCTGCCCTCCCCATCTGTCGCTCTCCCCACCCCGGCCCTCACGTCTGCTGCTCTTCCCTCTGTCACATACCTCCTTCCGCGGCCCCAGCAGGACTGTCTGTGACTGACTGTGTCGCCGCCCGGAGCAGGTCCAGGAGCTCCGGGCGGCGCGTCCTTCCCTGCCGGCGTTCGCTCCCAAAATGGCGGCGCCCATGGCCGCGTCACAGACAGTCCTGCTGGGGCCGCGGAAGGAGGTATGACCCGCGTATAAGCCGAGTTTGAGTTTTTCAGCACATTTTGGGTGCTGAAAAACTCGGCTTATACGCGAGTATATACGGTAGTTACTTAATTTAGTTTAGTTAATTACCATGAAAACAATTGCAGAATAAAATATGGACTGTCATATGAGGTCTGGAAAGGAGCAAAAATATGCAGTAGTTGCCCATGTAGCAGTAATGAACCCCTGTCATTGTTTGCTCGTTTCTATAAAGAACTGTCTTTGTGCCAGGTTGCCATTTTTACCCTGCAGTCTGTGGCTGTTCCCAATTAGGTAACTCAACAAGGTTATGTGTCATGTAGTATCCACTCAACATAAGCTTGCTTGAGTTGTGTAGGTTTGAACTATTGCAATGCTTTGGTTTTAAAGGCACATCTAGCCACACTCATAAAAGAACAGCAGCTCCGAAAGTGAGGTTTCAGGCAAGGACTGTGTACTACATGATGCACAGTAATACTCATTCATAATGGGTGGCTGGCTGGCATGTCAGGTAGCCCAAAAGGTGTATGGTGGATATTTCTGCAAGAATTCCTTATTAAGGAGATTACCTTGTAAATTAACATGTTAATACTATTTTGCATGTGTTACATTTATGATCTATAATTAAATCATGAATATAACTTACCCCATGGCAGTGTCATCTCTCCTTTTTCATAACCTTTGCAAGCATTGAATGGGCTATCCTCACTCAGACAGTTTCATAAGAGCTTTGTCAAAATGTTGACTCTTTATAAGATCAAGTAGTGTTTGCTGCATTGTTCTAGAAGTGAAAAATATTAAAGTTTTGTTACAATATTATAAAGATTCAAAAGTGCGCTTCAAATGATAAGATCAAACATAATGCCCCAGATCATCATTGTGCTTTTTTTTGTTGTTTTTCTATTAACCTTTAAAATGCCAGCAGAATTTTGTGTATTTCTACTTTTGGAACAAGACTTCTCTAAATACCAAAGAAAAATTAAAAACTGCCATTTTTCACAATATTGGGATTTATACCAGAAAAATATTTTATTTTATGCACAAAAATTTGACTGGTTTGGAAAGCCTCAAGTGTCTTGAATGTTCCAATTCCAGAGATGTATAGTTTTATGAAGATTTCTGACTTCTATAGATCAAACACCCCCAGCAGTAAATTACTTAATTTCAAAGCACAGTAGGATATGGCATACTTTGCATTCCAAAGGCAATAAATACTGGAACCATATATTTTTTGAAAAGTACAGACTTTTCCCGAATCCAAAATTGTTACCAAACATCAACGTTTTTGAGTGGTTTCTATATAAATGTATGAAATTTCTGAAAAATCATCTCAAAACTTTCACTTTGCAAATTTGTATCTCACACATAGCATGAGGGACCAAGAGAAAACATGCTAAATATGAATGCTAGTCCACTGAGCAGTGCCATAGTGTGCATAGGATCACCAAAGTATTGTTTACAGACCCATACAAATTTTCAATTCAGCTACTAAATAATCAACACAGTTACAGCATTTTTTTTTGGGGGGGGTAAAAACAAAAAAATATATTTAACCCCCCCCAAAACCATATATTTTTGGAAAGTACACATTCAGTAGAATCCAAAATGGGTAATTGGTTCTTTATATTCCAAACTAATAAGTTGCAATACTTTCCCAAAGTAGACAATTTCATGAAAGAGCTGAAAATCGCCTCAAAGCTTCCACTTTAGCATCTCATCTCCCACATTGCATTATGTAGCAAGAAAAAACGTCCTATACAGTATATGAATAACAGGGTTCCACTGAACAACTTTTATGCCCAATATGCATAGATTTACCAATCAATTTACCTATGTGGCATACTGAGAGCCCAAATGAAAACAGAGCATATAAATCAGAGCATATATATTTTTACGGCTGTTTCAGTATAAACACCCAGTATGGCTATTATGTTCCATAAACAGTACTAATAGTACAGAGACCCTAGAAAACCATACATTTTTGTAAAGTACACATTCTGGGTAATCCAAAATGGGTAAATATGTCTTTCTACTGCAAACTGCTACTATTAAATTAACAGTTTTTATGAAATTTTTGAAAACTGCCACAAAGCTTGCATTCTATCCTATTGTATGTCCCACATTTTGAAATGTACCAACAAAAAACATCCTAAATACGAATGTCAGTGGTCTACTGAACAGTTTGATGCCCAATATGTTTAGATTTACTAAACTATGTGGTGTACAGAGGCTCCATAATATATATATATATATATATATATATATATATATATATATATATATATATATATATATATATATATATATATATATATATATATATATATACACACACACTGTATATCAGATAAAATTTCCATGGGCAAAACAAGTAAACAGTGCGGAATGCAATAAAACCACTACCAACCAATAACACCTCTAGAGTCAATTTGTTTTTGTCTTTTTTTGCATAATTAGCAGTCAGAATATCAGATCAGTCAGATAGTATTTTAGCTTGGCCAAACAGACAGAAACACGTGAACACCACACACCTAGGCAAAGCTGAAAATGCAATAAAATGGCTAAAAATTAGGGATGAGCCGAATCCACTATTTTGGATTCGGCCGAATCCTTTGTGAAAGATGCGGCCGAATATCAAACCCTAATTTGCATATGCAAATTAGGGGTGGGAAGGGGAAACCAATTTTTACTTCCATGTTTTCTGACAAAAAGTCACGTGATTTCCCTCCCTGGTTCGGCCGGGCAGAAGGATTTGTCCGAATCTGAATCCTGCTGAAAATGGCCGAATCCTGAAACGAATACTGGATTCGGTGCATCCCTACTAAAAATCACCAAAATTGGAGCAGTTAGCAAATACACTGTTAACAAAGGCAATAAAACTGTTTTTTTCAAGCAAAAAACAGATGATGCAATAAAAGTCATGAAATTCTGTAAGTGCGCATATGTTTGTGTACACTTGGCAAATTGAGTGTAATGTGTACATGCATGCAGTTCAGTATATAAGATATAGCATCTTAGCCATATTAATATTTAGGGTTTAGTTCTCCTTTAAAATCTGCCTAACCAGATTTAGACTAAAGGCATATGACTATTATGGGGAATTTCCATAGCACTGTGCCTTGGGGTTCTAGAGATAGCATGTAGGCAGTAGGGATGTAGCGAATGTCGGAAAAAAAGTTTGCGAACATATTCGCGAACTTGCGTCAAAAATGCGAACGGTTCGCGAACCCCATAGACTTCAATGGGAAGGCGAATTTTAAAAGCTAAAAAAGACATTTCTGGCCAGAAAAATGATTTTAAAGTTGTTTAAAGGGTGCAACGAACTGGACAGTGGCATGCCAGAGGGGGATCAAGGGCAAAAATGTATCTGAAAAATACATTGTTGACACAGCGCTGCGTTTTGTGCTGTAAAGGGCAGAAATCACACTACATTTCTAAACCTGTGTAATAAAATGCTTTAAAACGTCCGGCGTCTACATGCCAATCAAGTCGTGTAAAGGTTACAGCCTGTTCACACGCAAAGACGAAACGCGGCGCTTACTGCAACGCAAAAGAACGCAAAGAGCTTTAATGAATGATACCGTCAAGTGAGCAAATAATAGTTGTTAATTACTAGTTGAGCTTGTCACCTCCAGGATGTTCGTCCTGTTGGTGGCAATATTTCTGTAGTGGTGTGTTTAGCAGTCACCGTGCTTGTGCGCACGTGCACGGTCAGGCAGAGGTAATTCAATGTACAGTGAAGCGAACCAAAAAACACCGATTCTGCAGTGTGGGCCCAGTTTTGGTCTACTTTATTGATCACCTGCGGTGACCATAAAAGATGCGATTTTGCCACTGTTGCAGAACCCTGAAAAATTAGGCATGTGTACTTTCCTGAAAAATTATGTTTTTTTTTGTCGCAGCCACTGAAGCACAGAGGCCAGAAAAAATATGCCATATAAATGCTAACAATATAAATTTTTTTTGTCGCAGCCACTGAAGCACAGAGGCCAGAAAAAATATGCCATATAAATGCAAACAATATAATTTTTTTTTGTCGCAGCCACTGAAGCACAGAGGCCAGAAAAAATATGCCATATAAATGCAAACAATATAAAATTTTTTTGTCGCAGCCACTGAAGCACAGAGGCCAGAAAAAATATGCCATATAAATGCTGAAAATATTCATTTTTTTTTGTCACAGCCACTGAAGCACAGAGGCCAGAAACAATATGCCATATAAATGCTGAAAATATTAATTTTTTTTTGTCACAGCCACTGAAGCACAGAGGCCAGAAAAAATATGCCATATAAATGCTGAAAATATTCCTTTTTTTGTCACAGCCACTGAAGCACAGAGGCCAGAAAAAATATGCCATATAAATGCTGAAAAAATGTATTTTTTTTGTCACAGCCACTGAAGCACAGAGGCCAGAAACAATATGCCATATAAATGCTGAAAATATTCCTTTTTTTGTCACAGCCACTGAAGCACAGAGGCCAGAAAAAATATGCCATATAAATGCTGAAAAAATGTATTTTTTTTGTCACAGCCACTGAAGCACAGAGGCCAGAAAAAATATGCCATATAAATGCTGAAAATATTCCTTTTTTTGTCACAGCCACTGAAGCACAGAGGCCAGAAAAAATATGCCATATAAATGCTGAAAAAATGTATTTTTTTTGTCACAGCCACTGAAGCACAGAGGCCAGAAAAAATATGCCATATAAATGCTGAAAATATTCCTTTTTTTGTCACAGCCACTGAAGCACAGAGGCCAGAAAAAATATGCCATATAAATGCTGAAAAAATGTATTTTTTTTGTCACAGCCACTGAAGCACAGAGGCCAGAAAAACTCAGGATTTACCTGGATTCAAATTAAACCAGTAGGGTTTGCACCCTAGTTTATAACGGTGGTGGAGGGAGGAGGACGCTAAAGGACAGCTGTGTGTGGAGTCATGAGGCGTGCAGAGAAGGACAGCTGCATGGGGAGTCAGAATCAGAAACTCAGAACAAGTCTTCCAGCGTGCAGTAACCCTCCGAGATCCACCCCTCATTCATTTTAATAAAGGTCAGGTAATCCACACTTTTGTGACCTAGGCGAGTTCTCTTCTCAGTTACAATCCCTCCTGCTGCACTGAAGGTCCTTTCTGAGAGGACACTTGAGGCGGGGCAAGACAAGAGGTTCATGGCAAATTGTGACAGCTCTGGCCACAGATCAAGCCTGCGCACCCAGTAGTCCAGGGGTTCATCGCTCCTAAGAGTGTCGATATCTGCAGTTAATCTCAGGTAGTCCGCTACCTGCCGGTCGAGGCGTTCTTTGAGGGTGGATCCAGAAGGGTTCTGGCGCTGCCTTGGACTGAAAAACATTTGCATGTCTGACGTTACAGAGTGGCCAAAGTGCTTTGTCCTTGCAGGTGCGCTCGTGGCAGGATTACTGGCACCTCTGCCCCTGGAATGTTGATGAGTTCCTGAAGTGACATCACCCTTAAAAGCATTGTACAACATGTTTTGCAGGCTGGTTTGTAAATGCAGCATCCTTTCGGACTTGTGGTACGTTGGTAACATTTCTGCCACTTTATGCTTGTACCGAGGGTCTAGTAGCGTTGCCACCCAGTACAGGTCCTTCTCCTTAAGCCTCTTGATACGGGGGTCCTTCAACAGGCATGACAGCATGAAAGACCCCAATCTCACAAGGTTGGATGCAGAGCTATCCATCTCCGCTTCCTCGTTATCAAGGACTGCATCATCCACAGTCTCCTCCCCCCAGCCACGTACAAGACCAGGGGTCCCCAAAAGGTCACCACTAGCCCCCTGGGAAGCCTGCTCCTGTTGGTCCTCCTCCTCCTCTGACTCCACTTCTGACACCTCTCCCTGCGTTGCAGCAGGTGCCTGGGTTCGTTCTGGTGATTCCGACGAGAAATCGTGCGCTTCCTGCTCCTCGTCACGCTGGTCTACAGCCTCATCTGTCACTCGTCGCACGGCACGCTCCAGGAAGAAAGCAAAGGGTATTAGGTCGCTGATGGTGCCTTCGGTGCGACTGACCATATTTGTAACCTCTTCAAAAGGGCGCATGAGCCTGCAGGCATCGCGCATAAGCACCCAGTAACGGGGTAAAAAAATCCCCAGCTCTGCAGATCCAGTCCTACCACCCAGTTCAAACAGGTATTCGTTGACGGCTCTTTGTTGTTGCAGCAGACGTTCCAACATGAGGAGCGTTGAATTCCACCGAGTCTGGCTGTCGCAAATCAAACGCCTGACTGGCATGTTGTACCGCTGCTGAATGTCAGCAAGGCGTGCCATGGCTGTGTAGGACCATCTGAAATGGGCCGACACCTTCCTGGACTGCCTGAGAACGTCCTGGAATCCTGGGTACTTCGAGACAAAACGTTGGACTATTAAATTCAGAACATGTGCCATGCAGGGCACATGTGTTAAATTGCCCAGTCTCAGTGCTGCCAACAGATTGCTTCCGTTGTCACACACCACTTTTCCGATCTTCAGTTGGTGTGGGGTCAGCCACCGATCGGCCTGTGACTGCAGAGATGACAGGAGTACAGATCTGGTATGGTTTCTGCTTTCCAGGCACGTCATCCCCAAGACAGCATGACAACGGCGTACCTGGCACGTCGAATAACCTAGGGGGAGCTGGGGGTGCACAGGTGTGGAGGAGGAGGACCCAGCAGCAGAGGACGAAGAAGAGGAAGAAGACGAGGTAGAGAGCGAAGGAGGAGTAGAGGTGGTGGCAGAACCGCGTGCAATCCGTGGCAGTGACACCAACTCCACTGTTGTTGTTGAGCCACACATTCCCTGCTTCCCAGCCATTACCAAGTTCACCCAGTGGGCAGTGTAGGTGACATACCTGCCCTGACCATGCTTGGAGGACCATGCGTCAGTAGTCATATGGACCTTTGGCCCAACACTAAGTGACAGAGATGCGGTGACTTGGCTCTGCACATGGTGGTACAGGTATGGTATTCCCTTTTTTGAAAAAAAATTGCGGCTGGGTACCTTCCACTGCGGTGTCCCAATTGCTACAAATTTGCGGAAGGCCTCAGAGTCCACCAGCTGGTATGGTAAAAGCTGGCGGGCTAAGAGTGCGGACAAGCCAGCTGTCAGACGCCGGGCAAGGGGGTGACTCGCAGACATTGGCTTCTTACGCTCAAACATGGCCCTCACAGAAACTTGGCTGGGGGCAGATGACTGGGAATGGGAACTGGTGGTCAAGGTGGAAGGCGGAGTGGAGGGTGGTTCAGACGGGTCAAGGACAGCAGAGGTAGAGCAGTAAGATGCTGGACCAGAAGGAGGGTGGCTTTTAGTTTGCCTGTTGCCTTTGAGGTGTTGCTCCCAAAGTGCTTTGTGCTTGCCGTTCATGTGCCTTCGCATAGAAGTTGTACCTATGTGGCTGTTGGGCTTCCCAAGACTCAGTTTCTGACTGCACTCATTGCAAATTACAACGCTTTTGTCAGAGGCACACACATTAAAAAAATCCCACACTGCTGACCTTTTTGAAGCTGGCAATCTGGCGGTAACAGTAGAAGTTGGCGGCGTTGGCGGCAATGGCGGGTGCGTTGGCCGGCTGACCACAGGTGCCAATACATGTTGTTGCCCTACTGTTCCCTGCGAGCTGTCCTCCCTGCTTCTTCTAAGTCTTATTCTCCTCCTGCCTCTCTGACTCTCCGTCTCTCCATCTGAACTATCCTCCTCTTGCTCTCTTCTACTGGGCACCCACAAAACATCAATCTCCTCATCCTCATTCTCCTCAGATGCATCAATTTCTTCTGACAGCTCACAGAAGGAAGCAGCAGCGGGGACCTCGTCATCACTCATTATGTCCATCTCGGTTGTGTTCTCTGCCAGAATTAAATCTGGTGCAACGTCCTCATCTCCTTCATCTTCTTCTGCCAATAATGGTTGCGCATCACTCAGTTCAAGAAACTCATGTGAAAATAACTCCTCTGACTCCAGTGAAGAAGGGGCGCCAGTGGTGGAGGAAGTGTTACGTGGGGTGCCCATAGCAGTGGAGGATGAGGATGTTGTGGTAAAGTTAGAAACGGTAGAGGATGGGGTGTGCTGTGTAAGCCAGTCAACTACCTCTTCAGCATTTTGGGAGTTCAGGGTCATTGCCTTTTTAAAACTGGGCAATTTCCTAGGGCCACAGGATAGCATAGCAGCATGGTCCCTAGTGCCTCTGCGTGGCGGCCTGCCTTTGCCTGGCATTATTTTTAAAACAACAACAACAACAACTCAGGTGGTGTTTCTGGAGACGGTATTATTATTGATATTTAGACAGAATGTGAACAAGCTCACACAGCTAGATGGCAGTTGTTTGAAAATGAAGAACACACTGGGCAAACAAGGCCTACAAGGTCAACGTATACACTACTACAGCAGTGGATACGGAATATATTATTGCTGCTTGAAAAACGTCACTCGGGTGGTGTTTCTGGAGACGTTATTATTATTCATATTTAGACAGAATGTGAACAAGCATACACAGCTAGATGGGAGTTGTTTGAAAATGAAGAACACACTGGGCAAACAAGGCCTACAAGGTCAACGTATACACTACTACAGCAGTGGATACGGAATATATTATTGCTGCTTGAAAAACGTCACTCGGGTGGTGTTTCTGGAGACGGTATTATTATTGATATTTAGACAGAATGTGAACAAGCTCACACAGCTAGATGGTTGTTGTTTGAAGAACACACTGGGCAAATAATGCCTGCAAGTGCACTACTATTGGTGCACTACTATGAAGAACAGCAACAGCACTGTACACGTTAAAGAACAGTAAGATAAGTAAAAGGAAAAAAAAATATATGTATATTAAAAAAAAAAAAAATTCTCGGGTTGCTGCTGCTGAACTACTAGGAGTAGCACAGCAGCACACCAGTCCCACTCCCCAACACAGCTAGACTAATAGCACTGGGCTGTTATAGTAGCAAAGTAAAACAACAAAAAAGAAAATAAAAGCAGTGCTTACAAGGACTATTGGGTTGTTACAGCAGTCAGCAGATGAGATCAGAAGAGATCAGTGCCCACAGCAGGCAGCTACATACAGAGCACTGCAGTAGAAGGTAGATTACTAGCCAGCAAAGCTACCTAACCTAAAATGTCCCTCAAATCCCTGCAGACTTCTGTCCCTCCAATACAGAGCAGTATCAAGTAGATTACTAGCCAGCAAACTTACTATCAACTGTCCCTCAAAGAAATCAGTGAAATCAGTAACAGCTCTCTCCCTACACTAGCTCTTCCAAGCACACACAGGCAGAATGAAAAAACGCTGCAGGGCTTCAGTTTATATATGGAAGGGGAGTGGTCCAGGGGGTGTGGGGGTGGTCCAGGAGGGAGAGCTTCCTGATTGGCTGCCATGTATCTGCTGGTCTGGGGTGAGAGGTCAAAAAAAGCGCCAGGTAAGGCGAACCCAAAATGGCGAACGTCGCGCGACGAGCGCGAACAGTCGATGTTCGCGCGAACAGTCCGCGACATCCCTAGTAGGCAGCACCATACCTAGAAATGTGACACACAATTTGGATCGTCTTCTCAATATTGCTTGATAAAGCATTTAGGGGGTTATTTATCAGAGGTTGAGTTTTTTTTATACCTCGAATGAACTTACAAAATGAATATTTAAGCAACAGTTTATATCATATTAAGTGACATATTAAAAAATCTTACAAAACTGATATATATATATATATATATATATATATATATATATATATATATATATATATATATAAAATCAAAAAAAGGGGGGTTGTGGGAGCACTCTAAAGGCTTTAAAGTGTGTATATATATATATATATATATATATATATATATATATATATATATATATATATATATATATATACTTTTTATTTTGTTACAAAGTTATGATCATAAAATTGATAAGCCACCATACCACGTCAAGGTAAACCCCGAATGGCAGTCCCTACCTTGTTTTATTTTTTATGTGCATTCTAGCATTACCTGTAATCAATGTCCATTGAACGCTGTTTTTTCACTGAGGGCTAAATCCTCTCCAGCCAGCAATCAGGCTTTTAAAGGAGAGATATTCCCAAAACAAACGCCCAATTTTAAAAGCATAGGATCACCACTTGACCTTGTATGGTGGCTTATCAATTTTATGATCATAACTTTGTAACAAAATAACCCCTATTTGGGTACATATGCAATAGCATTTATTATACTTTTTTATATATATATATATATATATATATATATATATATATATATATATATATATATATATATATATATATATATATATATATATAAATATACTTTAAAGCCTTTAGAGTGCTCCCACAACCCCCCTGTTTTGGGATATATATATATATATATATATATATATATATATATATATCAAAACAGGGGGGTTGTGGGAGCACTCTAAAGGCTTTAAAGTATATTTTTATATATATATATATATATATATATATATATATATATATATATATATATATATATATATATATATAAAAGTATAATAAATGCTATTGCATATGTACCCAAATAGGGGTTATTTTGTTACAAAGTTATGATCATAAAATTGATAAGCCACCATACAAGGTCAAGTGGTGATCCTATGCTTTTAAAATTGGGCGTTTGTTTTGGGAATATCTCTCCTTTAAAAGCCTGATTGCTGGCTGGGGAGGATTTAGCCCTCAGTGAAAAAACAGCGTTCAATGGACATTGATTACAGGTAATGCTAGAATGCACATAAAAAATAAAACAAGGTAGGGACTGCCATTCGGGGTTTACCTTGACGTGGTATGGTGGCTTATCAATTTTATGATCATAACTTTGTAACAATATAAAAAGTATATATATATATATATATATATATATACACACTTTAAAGCCTTTAGAGTGCTCCCACAACCCCCCTTTTTTGATTATATATATATATATATATATATATATATATATATATATATATATATATATATATATATATATATATAGTGAAAAAGGATTGCGGCACTCACAGGGTTTTAGTGAAAAAACAAAAAATGTTTTATCATTAAGCCTCAATGTTTCGATCCCCCACAGGGATCTTCGTCAGGAGCAAAGATGTTTTTTCACTTTCACTGCTTATTTCCCATGCTGGCATCCAGGTATTAATTTTGTCTACGGAGTGCACCATTCCTTTGGTTATTTATATCTATATATATATATATATATATATATATATCCTTGAAAAAGGTCCCCGAGAGGACCAAAACATTGGAAATGAACCTGTGAATAAAAGCACATTTATATATACATATATATATATATATATATATATATATATATATATATATCCTTGAAAAAGGTCCCCGAGAGGACCAAAACATTGGAAATGAACCTGTGAATAAAAGCACATTTATTTCACTAATATGAACGAGTGCGGGTCCATTTACTGGATTGTAACATTAAGGTTTGACCAACGTACCACCAGGAGGAGTGCGTTCACTGTACCGACATAATATATATATATATATATATATATATATATATATATATATATATATATATATATACACACACACACACAATACATTTTTGACCAAGCACCCGTGAAAGCATAAGTGGTTGGAGTGCAGGTACCATTGGACATAAATATATATATAACAAAATATTGCCCTTATACATCGCTTGCCTTGAGCCACCATTTCATAATGGTCTCTGTGCTGCCTCAGATCACCTGACCAGAAATACTGCATCTCAACTGTAACAGGAAGCTGTGTGGAAGCAAAAGACAGAACTCTGTCTTTTTATTGGCTCATGTGACCTAACATATATGGTTTGTTTGTGTGCACCGTGAATCCTACTATCCAAGGGGGCGGCCCTTATTTTTTAAAATGTCAATTTCTATTTAGGATTACCCAATGGCACATACTAATAAAAAAAAATGTATATTATTATGAAAATGGTTTATTTACATGAAGCAGGGTTTTACAGATCAGCTGTTTTCTACAAAATGTTTTTATAGAGACTTACATTGTTCGGGGGGTATAGTTTTCCTTTAAGAAAAAACTATAACGGGAAAAAACAGATTCTGCAAGTTCAAGTCCTCAAACACAAAACCTCAAACAAATCTATTTTTGGCAAAAATAAAATCACACCAATCAAAAAACATGACCATCAAGCAGGCTGTATTCAAATGGTTTAAGGGACCTCTGCCATTGATTCCTACATGACCTTGACAAGTTTTAGATGGTGTATTTTCAGATTTAAGCTATTTCCAGCATCTTGTTACAGTATACTAAATATTGAAAATTTGAGTTTGTTATAAATCCAAAAAATTTGTTTGAGTTTTGACCAAAAAAACCTCAAAAAAATTAGAATTTTCATGGAAAACACAACCTGCACCTTAATAAATCTGGCTCCATGTTCTTGGTTCCTGCAATTGGAAGAATTAAACAATGTACTTACTTCCCCCTCCATGTTTGATTACAATGTAATATAATGATGATAGCATTAAATAATAATTCCATATAGTAACAGCAAGGTGAACTGACAAAGTGCTGGTAAGCAACATTCCTATTGGTGAATTAGGTACATTTTTGGTCACCACTTCTAGAGAACTAGTGGTCGCAGTAAGATTTTTATGTAGCATTTAGAGTCCCTTTAAAAATATGGGCAATTAAAACTGCAGTTCAACATGCAAATTAAATGGATAAGCATACACATTATACAGGATATACCCACACATGTATACAATACATATATACACTAATCTATATAATAGGAATGTGGCATCTGAGAAATTACAATAAGCCCCATCTTACTACTATAAATAAAGTCTGTCTTTTTATTTAATTATGCACACTAAATAAAGGTTTTGCCTTGCTTTCGTCAAATGCCTGGTAGTTAACAGAAACACATCTGGATTGATCATTAAGTTATACAAAGCCAGCAGCATTGCATGAACTTGGTTTTATGTTGATGTGAAATATAAGAACGGATCCATTTTTGTTCTGCCGCCAACAAAAATGTTGGCTTGCCTTCGAGAAGAAATATCTAGTGACTCTATTTAAAATGTAAAACCCACTTGGCACTGACATAGGAAATATGTTTCCATTGTATAGAAGGCTTGCTATGGCATCATCCAAGAAATAGTTTCAAGTGAAATTATACGGCATTTGGTAATGATATGTTCATCTGAAATGATTAACAATAATTAAGATATTTTTCTGTTCTTAGAAAGGATAGTTTTATATGCTGTCTAAATTGCTATAAAATTTTATCTTCTTAGTGCTATAGAACTTTCCGTGGTAAGTCGGTGGTAACTACATAAATGCTGCAAAAGTAGATTTGATGTTTCCAGTCCACTCTTTCAACGTTTGTCACATGTATTATTTTTAATTATAATTATTATTATTATTAATAATACATTGTTCAGTCTTTTCTATGTTTATCCAATCAATTTGCCCAGAGTAAATTAAGGGTTTGCTATAAATATTCTCAAAAGAGCAAACAGATTTTTTTATATTCAATTTTGAAATCTGACATGGGGCTAGACATATTGTCAGTTTCCCAGCTGCCCTAGTCATGTGACTTCTGCCTGCACTTTAGGATTGAACTACTTTCTGGCAGGCTGTTATTTCTCCTACTTAATGTAGCTGAATCAGTCTCAGTGGGACTTGGCTTTTACTATTGAGTGCTGTTCTTAGATCTACCAGGGAGCTGTTACCTTGTGTTAGGGAGCTGCTATCTGGTTACCTTCTCATTATTCTTTTGTTAGGCTGCTGGGGGAGGGGGTGATATCACTCCAACTTGCAGTACAGCAGTAAAGAGTGACTAAAGTTTATCAGAGCACAAGTCAGATGACTGAGGGCAGCTGGGAAATTGACAATATGTCTAGCCCCATGTCAGATTTTAAAACTGAATATAAAAAAAACAGTTTGCTCTTTTGAGAATTGGATTTCAGTGCAGAAGTCTGCTGGAGCGGCACTATTAACTGATGTGTTTTGAAAAAAACATGTTTTCACATGACAGTACCCTTTTAATGTATTGGTGGTGCGGTAGTGCAGTCCAATAGAAAGCATTTTCAGATTCAAGCTATTTCCAGGGTCAGGGAATTTGAGTTGTGTTCGAATTAGATTCAAATATGATTCACATTTTCAGGTCGCTCCTTTTTGGACGCATTATAGACGTTTCTTAAATAAGATACCATTCTAGTTTTGAGGTCATTCGAGTTCATTCTAGGTAAAAAAAACAAAAAACAAAAAAAAAACAACACTCGATCTTTAATAAATAACTAAATGTAAAAGCATCACAAATACTTTTATGGCAAAACTATAAATAGCATGTTATGAAAGATACAAATAAAAAAAATTTCTGGTGTCAGTATATGAAAAAACTGCTGCATATACTCAGCATTGCTATAGCCACAGTTTCTGATGCTTGATATTGTAGTCATGCAGCAATGTGTGCAATACAATGCAAAATGAGTAAGCATCTCACTTGAGGAATATGTTGAGAACTGCATTTGTCTTGCTGTTTATTTCCTTTAGTTTTAATGATATTTTTAATTTAAAACTACTCCACAAGCCCAAGAGGCAATGCTCCCCGTGCCACCGAATAAAAACATGAGAGATTTTTCAACACGCTTGATTTTATCATTGACTGTTTGATAAAATGAAAATATCTAAACTCATTGGCCAATTATCTCCGTCTCAAGAGTCTATTTATTATCTCTGCAGAGAATACATGGTTGTATATAAATGTTCTGATTCTGAACATTAGTGGTAATGGCCATATTTTACTGACAAATAAACTACATCTCACTGTATTTTTTGTCAGAGAAGCCGGCAAATTCTTAAGCATCATTTTCAGTGTTGAAGAAGAAAAACAGCAGAAAATAACCAGTATACTCACTTTGTGCAAGAGAACACTAATCTACCTAATGGTGATACTGGCGGGTAGGATAATGAAAGTCATCATTCCGAAATACATTCTTTTGATGGAAAAGATTTCAGAGGAATTAGGGATTTAAGATATATGCACAGTATATAAAGGCTCCAAGGCAAGAAATAATCCCATTCTCATCTACAAGACTTCTCTCGAGCTTCTGCTTTTTTTCTAGAACTCTCTCCCTTGAGCTGTCAGACTCTCTCTCCTTCCTTCCAAATGTTCCCTAAAGACCCACCTATTTAGGAAAGCTTATTCAATGTATCTTAATTAATCAGTAATATTTAGTGTTCTAAATCACACATTTGTATCTAAAATCTCCATGTTTCAATTGTACCCCAACCATTTAGTTTGCAAACTTTGACGAGTAGGGCCTTCTAATCCTATTGTACTCTGTAAACCCTTGTTTGTTATTTACGGTTTGTTCCCTGTTTGTTATCAAACATAAATCACTGCGTAACTTGTTGATGCTATAGAAATAAATGATGATGATGATGATGAAGTAGAAAACTATTAATAATTAAGTGACTTAAAACTGCAACCCCAATGAGATTGCACACAAACTTATCTTACATGTAAAGATAAAAATAATATAAACACTAATTAACCCCAATAGGATTTTTTGCATCAAATAAGAGTTAATTATATCTCAGTTGGGATTAAGTGCAAGGTGCAGTTTCATTATTACATAGAAAAATGGAATCATTTTTTAAAAAAGTGAATTACTTGATTAAAATAACATTTACATTTTGGATATCAGGTTTCTGGATAATGGATTGCATACCTGTAAAAGCTATGCATCCAAAATAGCAACTCCAAAATAGCAACTCCAATCTACTTATTTGAGGATCAAGATCTAATATACACAGTGATCAAAATCTATAATACATATATTCATTAATCTTTAATAATTTTGTGGCCCATACTAAGAAAATAACTAGGTGCATGCAGTGGTAAGTTTACACTGAGAATTGTAGACATTAGGCCAGATTCAGTTTCAAATTCTATCTAATTCAATTACATACAATATGTTCCCATAGAGCCAAATGCAATTCAATGAGTGAAAACTTTATTGATATCAATGGGTAAAACTGAAAATGAATAAGGATAGACTTCTCTCTTTCAGATTGTCCCATATAGCTAGAGAAAAGGTTTTTCTCCTGGAATTAAATCTTACATATAAGCTTTCATAAACGTATAAAATAATGTTTTCTTAATGGATTGGGATCTGGCCCACTGACCCATCTATTTGCATCCAGAGAACCCCTCTTGTTTTTCAAATGTGTAACCCTCAAGCAAAAAGTTTTTCTGGAATGGGGAAAGATGGCTCTCTTAAGTAAACACTGTCTCCACTAGAGCAAGGATAATAGTGACAAGGTAGGTCACAGTAGGTGTGGAAGTTAAGGGTATGAACACTGTTGATATATTTCATTGGAACAGCCTATTCCAATGAATGGGGCGAATGGTTAGTGTCAGAGTGTAATAATAATATAGGATTTATATCTATTATCTAATTCCCCCAATCTCTCTGACGCCGCAATGCCAACGGCCCAAGCCAGGATATGGACAGGGAGATGGTCAAGTTTTCTTCTAGATGGACAGTGGTCACTCATATAAATGATACTACTAGGGCATGATAATAAATAATCTTGATTCTGCTATTATAAACCAGAGTGTCAGCATTGTCTCTTAGGGCCCTGTGAGGAAGTGTTGCTCAATAACTGATTTCGCCTTCCTGTCTAGACACTAGCTCAGGAGGTCTCGTGCGGTTGGAACCAGATAACCATCTTATCTTGCAATACTGCACATCTTGCAAGAATATAGAAATGTATATGTCAGTAAGTTTCCATGCCTTACAATGTCTAGACCATTTATGGTATGTCCGTGTACCCCACTTCTGTCTTACCATTTATGACATCAAAAATGGTATAAAAGCTTATGTCAAGTGGGAGTACCTTTGGAAATTCCTTGGGTGACATTCCGTGTGTTACTCCAACAGCTTACCCAGACAAAACGTTTTTTGTTATCTAAACTAAATAAATTGCCTCATTATTACTAAAGGTTTTCCTTTACTAAGCTTTGTCTTACACGAGGTCAAATTGGTATTACTGATACCATCAACACACATGCAGATTTTTGCCATGGTCAGTGTCGCTTTGTTTTTTAAAAAACTGACCGCTGTGTAAATACGCGGTTTCAATCTTAGGCAATGGCAAATTACGCTAACGTATTTACGCTGTGGTCAGCTTTTTAAAAACCTCTCCGTGAACCGCAGCAAAATTCCACGTGTGTCCATAGCCTAAAAGCTTTTAGCAAACCTAAGATTTCCAAAAAGAGGGGTAACTCAGCAAGATATTTTTCCCCACTGACAAATTCATAAAGGGGAAAGGAAAAAGCCTGCACCAATAATTATGGGAGTATGTATCCAAATGTGAGTTTTTTTAGCATTCAACAAAAAAAAAAAAAAAACCTCAAAAATATCAAATGTGTGGTTATTTATGGAAAAAAGAACAATTAATGAAAAAACTGGATTGCTCAAAATGTAAAAAAAAACTACTGGAACACAGTGAAATTACATTCTACCCTTCATTTTTGAGTGCTAAATTTGATTTGATCTCAAAAATGTGAATTTAAAAATAGCTTGTAATTTGAAAATGCAACTCCAATTGACTGCTACATGAAGTCATGTTTGAGATAGGGTCAAATTTACCTCACTTTTACTGAACCTTTTTTATTTTTTTGCAAAAGTTGGAATATGAATATGAGTTCCAAAAGCATTTTATTCATGTTTTCATGGGGTTTTTTTCCGCTGAAAGGGGAACTATCATGATGATATCGTGATGATTCCAGTACAAACAAAATCTAACAAAAATTCTGCATGTAGAGAGACATTTCTTGTGATTTTAATAGAGTGAGCTCTAATACATCTTCTAAGCAAAATGAACCCACCTGTAAGATATATTGGATCATTGATCTGACACCCAACTCCTGAATAGCGAAATGGCGGCGGCGTCTCGTGTTTGGCGCCGGCGTCCGTTTTTGACGCCGGCGTCCGTTGTTGACGCAGGGGGGGGCGGTTTTTTTTACTAAATTTTCGTGGGCATTTCGCAAATTTATTCGCTGGTGGCAAATCGCGCCTGGCAAATAAATTCGCCCATCACTTCTCCTGAATAAAGACAGAATGAGGAGAAACAGATGCTGAGAGAGGAATAGGGAAGATAAACTTGAATATTTCAGAAAGGGTACAGAACATAATAGATTATATTTAGAAAGTTTTGGAACTATTCAAATCACAATTTTACAGCAAAAAAAAAAAAAAAAAAAAAAAAGCAAAACTTTTATTCTAATGTTGATAAATCTGGCCATATTTCTAATGTTCTTTTTCATATGTGGTTTTCCTATAAGGTGTCTAAATATAGGAGTACTAGGAAAAAACATGTTGGCCTCATGCAAATTGAATGGAATCCTTTTGTTTCTAAACCATGAGGTTATTATTAACATGTATTTATATAGCGCCAACATATTGGTTAAACACGTTTAACACATTTTCAACAATCTCTTTAACATTAGACATGCCTAGTCCTGGAGTCCTAATGGGGAGATTATCTGCAATTTGGTTACTCACACTTTGGCCATCACAGGCTGAATATATTTATCGGCTGTCTTATCTAATTGGAAACTGCTGCACATTCAGAAGTACATATTGAAAATTCAGAAATGGGTTTATGAAGAATAAAATAGGCAGTTTGTAATAATACCTGGGATGCGGTGCAGGGTCGCTCAGGACGCATGGAGCGACAAAAATCCAAAAAGTCAAATTAAATTTTAACACGGAAATTCAGCTCTACTCGTGCACTAATGATGCGCACCACCTGGGCCTGCTCCGACGCTAAAAGCTTAAAGTTCAGAGCAGAAGGGGGAGGACTGCAGCCCCTGAAATGCTGCTGGGCAGTGGGGACACCTACCGCATCCTCTCCTGTGTGCCTCCAGCCTCCTCCTATCCTGGCAAACTATGTCTGACGTAATTTCGCTTGGTTTGAAATTTTAATTTTTTAAGGGCCCACAGCCAATTGTTCCTTACCCAATGTAGGTCTATTTCCTGATAGTTCCTTGGTGTGATTGAAGTCTGATTACTGTGTTTTGACCCCTGCCTTTTTGCTGTCTGTACCAACCATTGCTTGTTCCCGACCATTCTCTTGGATCCTGGCTTTGTACTGTGTGGTTTTACCCTGGCCTGTGTTCCGACTACGCTCCTGGTTCCTGATTCTGTACTGCACTGCCTTACTAGTTGAGCTTGGCCTGACCTTCAACTATGCTCTCTGTTCCCCAATACTTTCTACGCTCCTCAAATCTGCTCTCATAAGCTCCTCACACGCTCGCATTCAAGACTTTGTAGGGGCTGCACTCTCTACTGGAATTCTCTCCCACAGTCTGTCTAACTTTGTTCCAACTTTTCTGCTTTCAAAAGATCTCTTAAAACATTTATTTAGAGAAGCCTATCCTCACTCTGTTACCAAATGCAATACCAAATGCTACATCTCTCACCTGCTTACTTCTGATCTTGCCCACTGCCTCATTCCCTTCCCCCCCTTTAGATTGCAAGCTCTTTTGCACAGGGCCTTCCTTACCTTTTGTACTAGTCATTATGTATGTAACTATGTTCTATGTATGCAATTCATGTGATTTCTTTGTAGAAACATTTATTTTACAGAGCTGTGCATTATGTTGGAGCGCTAAAAATACATCATTAAAATAATTATAAAACTGGGTAAATAGACAAAATAAATATAATAATTTAGTTAGCCAAAAATGTCATCTATAAAAGCTGGAGTGAATGGATTCCCGACATAATAGCCAGAACACTACTTCCTCCTTTATTGCTCTCTAACCTAATAGTTAGCAACTCAAAAGGGGGCACATGGGACATAACTGTTCAGTGCGTTTGCTTATGATCCTTGGAACATAGGGCAGATTCAAAGGCAAACTAATTGAACACTTGTGTCCCATAAGTCAATGATTGGTTACTCAATAGTTAACTGCAAAGCTGCAAAGGGGGAAGTTGGGTTCCGGCTATTATGTTAGACATCCAGTCACTGCAGCCTTTATACATTAAATATTGAAAACATTTTTTATTTTGAACAGCCTATCAATTACCAAGTTTAATTTTTAAACTCATTTATCAATTTTAAGAATCAGAATTATTTGTAAAGGATACACGTGGTGTTGATTAATTCACATAGGTGCTTAATGGCCTGCCAATAGCAATGAATTAGAACATCATTTTGGACAGTCTAGTACAAATTGGACAAGCAAACAAGACATGACACTTTCCTCTGTTCATTGGCCGATTTAACCTAGCATGTATGCCTCTTCTTGTTTGTGTGTGAGTCCACAGGGACGTACTATATTTAAATGGCAGCATACCAATTTGGTATTATCCAAAGGCTTATTATTATTATTATTATTAGTGAAATAAATATTTTTCATAAAGAGCCTTTATTTATAGACAAACATGTTTTACAAATGGTCTGTTTTATATGATACTTTTTAATGTTCAGGCATAAAAAATTCAAGGATATGATTTAATAAAAGAATACATATTTTGGCTAGAAAAATTAAATAGATGTTCTGAATTCAACTTAATATCCTTTTCTGCAATATAACTGTCTTCATCTTGAGTAGAAAATAATCATCTTCATCATTTGTGAAAAAAAAAAACCCTTGATCTTACTTTAAGCATGCTTAATTTCGTTGTATTGTTTCAGCATTTTTGGTGCATTTAGAAATAATTACTTTTGCCTGGGATAATCATTAAAGGAAACATTACTGCATAATCTTTATTAAGCCACATGCAACCCATGACAAAATAAGGTTTCACTTGCTAGCAATCATACAGAATGAGCGTATTATCTTGGTAGCTTTATTTCCTGGCCAAAGGACATGCCCTACTTTCTTGTCTATTGGATTCAGGAGCTTAACCACTAAAGGCCGGATTGCTTTCCAATTCATTGGCCCCAAAATGCCAGGGCTCACAAAGCATACTAATTGCTGCTTGTATCCCTGCAGATCCTACTATAATGTATAGATGAACCATTGCCATTAGCAATCTGTAACAAATCTTGATGTGATTTGACAAGAAACGAACTTTCTCAAAGCAAAGTAAAAATGGGAATCTACAATTGATAAGAGTAACTCCAATTTAACCGACTTATTTCTGGTTTGAGGTTTGCTACATTTGCAGAACGTTAATACATCTCTGGCAAACAATTTTTGTCATCACACAATATCTCACTTAATAACAGCATTATACTGCAGAGAAAGCTGCAAGGAAATATTTTTAAAGGGGAAGCAAACCCAATGATAACATTTTACCTAATGAAAGGAAATTCCAAGCAACTTTCCAATATATGCGAATTACAAATGTGTAATGACTCCAAAGTTATTTGTAATGTAATTGCTATTGAAATCAGTAGCCAGCTATACTTCCGCTGAGAATTCTCTTTACGCAGAGCCTTACAGTGTCGGATAGGGATGTAGCGAACTGTTCGCCGGCGAACTAGTTCGCGCGAACTTCGACTGTTCGCGTCCGCCGCAAGTTCGCGAACTTCGCGCGACGTTCGCCAATAGGCGTTCGCGTCAAAATCGTTCGATCATTCGACCGCTAAAATCGAAGGATTTTCGTTCGAATCGAACGATCGAAGCATTCGATCGAATGAAATCATTCGATCGAAGCATTCGATCGAATGAAATCATTCGATCGAAGCATTCGATCGAATGAAATCATTCGATCGAAGCATTCGATCGAATGAAATCATTCGATCGAAGCATTCGATCGAATGAAATCATTCGATCGAATGGCTTCGATCGTTCGATTCGAACAAAAATCCTTCAATCGAACGATTTCCATCCTTCGATCGTTCGAATCGAACGATTTTCGGATGTTCGAAGTTCGCGAACAGTTCGCGAACTGTTCGCAAATTTTGCCGGTGTTCGCGAACGGCGTTCGCGAACACATCGGCGGCAGTTCGCTACATCCCTAGTGTCGGACTGGGATGTCAGGGGCCCACCAGAAAACCATGGGCCCACTTTCCAAACTATTATTCCTCTAGTCATTTAACCTCTTTATTCTCCTAGTTTTTTATATCTCCTTACTATACTCTAGTCTTTCAACATTTAGCCTATTTTTTCACATGAAGAAATAGAGAATGACCATGAAATAGACTAAATGGTTAGAAGCAAGAGGGCCTCACTGACACCTGGGCCCACCGGGATTTTTCCTGGTATCCCAGTGGGCCAGTCCGACAATGGAGCCTTACATACTTCTCAAAACGTCTGTAAAACAGCTGGCTTTTGCTACTTTGCTTTAGTAGTCAGAAACAGCTGTGAATAGAATAGAAGGGCATAGATACTGCTTTAATAACAATTACATTTACAAATAACCAAGACCATTGGAAATTTGGAATGAATCTATGCTGGAAAGTTGTTTAGAAATAATTATTCTTTCATTATGCACAATTATACATTTGAATTTGTTGCCCCTTTTAGAAGAGGCAATTATGATTATAAAAAGGAAACACAAAATAGTAATTTCTAAATAGTGATGGGCGAATTTGTCCCATTTCGCTTCACAGAAAAATGTGTGAATTTCAGCAATTTGTGAAACACATTGAAGGTAATGGGCATCAAAATAATTTTGACGCCCACAATAATTTTTATACACGCACCTATTTTGGCCAAATGCGTTGCGAATCAATGAAGTCCGAATAATTTTGACACGCAATAATTTTTATGTGCATCAAAATAGTTTTTGCGTTTTTTGATGCAGCGGATTTTACGGCGGCAATTTTTTGCTGCAGTTTCGCAAATTTATTCGCCATTGGCAAAATGTAGAAATTCACCGCAAATTTATTCACTCAGTAACTACTTATGAAAGCTGAAACAGTTAAAGGATAAAGGAATTGTCATCTGTCTGCAGCCATTAAGACTCAATCTCTTTATCCTTTGCAAATGAGGCTGTATATTTAGCTGGCTGCCTCAGGGGCTTCAACTATAAGGCTAATAAGGTTACAGAGAACCATAACTGGAGTGGTGATAGTATAACATTCTTACTAAAGAACCAGCACATTGTAGTTCCAATACTAAAGGCAGCTAGTCCATGCCCTAACTTTGGTGCAGATTTATCCAAATGTGAGTTAAGAGCTTCACTAATAAAAACTCACCCACATTCTATTAATTCCTATGGGATTTTTAGAATTGTATTTAACAATGGGTCAAAGTTAGAACTCACCATTTGATTAATACGGTTCTAAAAATCCTATAGGAATGAAATCTCTAAATTCACATTATCACTGGGGTCTTGGGTTTAATTTTAGCCAGGGCACCATCTGCAAGGAGTTTGTAGGTTTTCCCCATACTTACATGGGTGTCCTCAGGGTAGTTTTCTTCAACATTCCAAAAACATACAAGTGGCTAGACCTGTAGGTCACTAGACCTCCTTGCAGACATCCCTAGCTCTGTTTAATGGTCCCTCAGACATATCCTTGTAGATGTGTCCGTTGATATATTATTCATTTGGTCCTGCTAAACAAATTTATACATGAGCCTGAGAATGAATAAGTGCAAGCTATTTAGTAACCTCAGCTGGGAAAGCATATGTTTTCAGTATACTCGCGATACAATTAACAATACCTTTTTTACTGCTACCATTTATATTTATATACACATTCATCTTTACAGTGGCCAGTTTTATCAGGAGCCATACAACCTGCCGGTATGTTTTTAGAGTATGAAAGCCAATGGAGGAATCCCGTGCAGACATGGGGAGATTATAAATACTACAGGTATGGGATCCATTATCCAGGAAAGCCATTATCCAGAAAGTTCCAAACTACGGAAAGTCCATCTCCCTTAGACTCCATTATAATCAAAGAATCCAAATTTTTAAAATGTATTTCCTTTTTCTCTGTAATAATAAAACAGTACCTTGTACTTGATCCAACCTAAAATATAATTAATACTTATTGGAAGCAAAACCAGCCTATTCAGTGTATTTAATGTTTACATTATTTTCTAGTAGTCTTAAGGTGTGAAGATCCAAATTACAGAAAGATCCATTATCCGGAAAGCCCCAGGTCCCGAGCATTCTGGAAAATAGGTCCCATACCTGTACTTGTAAGTAGTGCCCAGAATCAAGTTTAGGCATGAAAATTCTATTTTATCTTATTACGGGTATGGGATCTGTTATCCAGAATGCTTGGGCCCTGAGCTTTTCTGGATAACAGATCTTTATTTAATTTGGATATGCATACCTTAAGTACTAGAAATTTGTGTAAACATTAAGGGGCCCATTTACTAAGGGTCGAAGTGAATTTTCGAATTCAAAAACTTCAAATTTCAAAGTAATTTTTGGGTACTTCGACCACCGAATAGGCCAAAATTCAATTTGAATTGAAAAAAAACTTTGAATATTCGACCATTCGAAAATAGAAGTGCTGTCTGCTTAAAAAACTTCGACACTTCGCCACCTTAAACCTGCCGAATTTCAATGTTAGCCTATGGGGACCTCCTAGAACCTAGAAGTCGAAAAAATACTTCGACTATCGAAGTATCAAATTTGATGATCTAATTTCGAAGTTTTCTAAGTTCGAAATTTGACCCATAGTAAATGTGCCCCTAAATAAACCAAAGAGGCTGGTTTTGCTTCCAATAAGGATTAATTATATCTTAGTTTGGATGAAATACAAGGTACTGTTTTATTGTTACAGAGAAAAAGGAAATCATTTAAAAACATTGTGGATTATTTGGCTAAAATGGAGTCTATGAGAGATGGCCTTTCCATATTTCAGAGCTTTCTGGATAATGGGTTTCTGGATAATGGATCCAAAACCTGTATTTATTTTATCATATATTTTCTTCTTGCCAGAAGTGTTTGGACGTTTTGGACTCGTGTGACCTACTTTAGAAACCATATATGTTTAGCATGAGCTTAATAACCATAATTAATCTTTATATGTTTTACGTGTTTTAATGTTTGTTAAAAACAAGTTCCTTTCCTAAAACAATTCATATAAAAATAAACTGTACATACTCTGTAGTCACTGCGAAATGTGAAGAATGATTCCATTATATTCTAGGTTCCCTGTATATTATGCCAGAATGAACAAGCAACACAGATGTGGAATATTTTTTTTCTTATATGTTTATTGTCCATAATCCTCTGGGAGGAATAATCATACTAAATGAGTTCTTCTCCTCTCACAGTAACTCTATTGAATCCAGAGGGAGCAGCATCATGGAGAAGGAGTAAAAAGTCAATTTGGATTGTTTAATTATAAAAGAACTAGAAATGTTTGCTTATTTTAATAAACTGAGGGGAGAACACATTTACAGCGCAAGTCCTTGGTATTGGAGTATATATTGATAGAAATTGTTTGTCTATTCACCAAGGCATTACATTTAAAGTCAATGTATAACAACATTTATTTCTCATACAATTTTTAGCTTTGCTTAATAACTGTCAGCATTTGAAGATCTTCAGGGGAAACCCACTCCTTCTAAAGCTCTTCCCAGATGAACAACGGACTACTAGGGCATTTTTGTCTTACCTTATCATTGAACTGAGTGCTTAGTGGTCTCTTCCCCCAGACCAAAATAAGAGAGATTTTTTTAACCATCAACTAAGGATTTATGGGCAGAGACATGCAACAATGTCGCTCTATGACAGGATAGAATGAATTTCCGTGTGCACAATGGGGAGATCTGCAAGTATTTCCCACTATTGCCTCTCAATGTATAATGGCTCAGCTGTCAAGCATCCTGTTTGTACAGGTATGGGATCCATTATCAGGAAATTCATTATCCAGAAAGCTCTGAATTACAGGAGGGCTATCTCCCATAGACAAAGTAATTCAGATTTTTAAAAAACGATTTCTCTGTCATAACAAAACATTACCTTGTATTTGATTCCAACTAAGAAATAAGTAATCCTTATTGGAAGCAACACCAGCCTATTGTGTTTGAATTAATATTTATATGATTTTCCAGTAGACTTAAGGTATGGTGATCCAAATTACAGAAAGATCCCTTTTTAAAAACCCTAGGTCCCGAGCATTCTGGATAACTGGTCCCATACCTGTAGTATGAAAGAAAAGAAATTGTGCATTTCGCCAGAAACCAGGACAGACCACATAGTGCTTCAGTTCAAGAACGAGCCCCGATAGATTACTAATTTAATTGCGTTATAGATTTCTGAGTGGTGTGGCTTGCAAACAGAAAAAAATCAACTTTAAATTAAATGGGGAAAATACACTTTAAATAGGTATAGATATTTACAGCCCAGGGCTATACACACTTGACAATATCATTAGAACAACTGCCAAAATTGCGTCCTAAATGACTTTCCCAGACTCACATTTACAGGAAAAGAAAGTCATCCAATTAGATCATGTAAGATATTTTTGCCTAAGGAACATCGGCGATGGAGACGGAGGTCAGGTTGCACGACACATTCTCTCACCTAGCAATCCTCAATTCAACCCCTGTGTTGTGACCCTAGAACCTTTTTTTTCATATATAATGACTCACAATTCCTCTTAGAAGTCAGACAGTATTTCTTCTCGAATAATAGTTACAATCCATTTTTCCTTTTTAACAAATTGATTGCATTTTTAATAAGCCAGCTGTAGAGCACCGTCAATGACACAATTAAAAACCTCAATATTGCTTTTCCCTGTCTGCTTTATCAAAGGTGTTCAGGTGCATGGTAAGTACTTAGGATCAATTAATCGTCTTATGAATTGCAGAACAGACCCTTTAGCACGGAAGGGATTAACATGAATTGGAGAAGCATTAATACCCTTTTCCATAATGCTTCCTAAAGGTGTGAGCAATCTTCATGTATTCTGCATTAATTGTATCTGTGTCTCAAACGGTTAAGTAAGCTGATTTCATTTCAGCTCACTTTATTGTCTACACAGAACAACTCTGATTGGTGGTCCCCTGTGTGGTGATCCAGATTTCAGTAACTACTCTCACCATGCAATAGTAACAAATCATTCAGAAACTAGTGCCAAGATGCACTTCACACTCCTCTGCATTCCAATGCATAGCCCAGAATTATTGTGCTTGCTCAATTATTATACACATCTGTATTTCTTCACCCTAGTTCCAAAAGAAAATAGAAAAACCAGATATGTATTGGCCTTTAAACATTATTTGGCCAGGGAATGAGAAATGCACTCTGAAAAGGTCAATCTTAATTTTAAAAAAAGGTTTGTCATGGTAGGAATATATACTTGTAAATAAGTCCATATAAACATGGATGTTCACCTTAAATAATTTTTTATTGTTGTGTAGATGACAGAATTCAAAGACAATTTACAATTTTTTTGTGTTTTTTTGAATGTGACAATTTTTTGTTCTACAGTTTTCAGTTTGCTAGCAGTTTATTACCCTTGTAACCAGGTCTTAAAATTAAAATGGGCACTAGAGGGCTTGAAAGGAAAATAAGCAATAAAAAAGCTAAAGATAAAAGTGGTGATTTACTAAGGCCCTGTGCAGGCTCAGACTGGGACTAGAATTTTAAGTACACAAGCCAAAACAGCCTCAATCAACTTAATAAACAGTGACAATTTATTATTATTATTATTATTATTATTATGTATTTATATAGCGCCAACGTATTGCGTAGCAATGTAGAGTAAATGTGATTATACAACTAAATCACATGAATTATATACATAGAACATATGGAGTTACATACATCACAATCAATACAGGTACAAAAAGGTGAGGAAGGCCCTATGCATAGGCATACAGTCTAAAGGAAGGGAGTAATACACAAGGTGTGGGAGTGGGCAAGATCGAATTAAGTGGGTGAGAAATCTGGTATTGTATGTGGTGTTGCGTTTGGTAGTTAAGCAGAGTGAGGGTAGGCTTCTCGAAAGAAGTGCGTTTTCAGAGATTTCTTGAAAGCTTAAAGGTTGGGAGAAAGTCGGACAGACCGTGGGAGAGAGTTCCAGAGGAGGGGTGCAACCCTTGCAAAGTCTTGAATGCAAGCATGTGAGGAGGTAATGAGAAAAGAGTTGAGTAGCAGGTCAGTAGAGGAGCGCAGTAAGCGATTGGGCGAGTATATAGAGATGAGCTCAGAGATGTAGGGTGGGGCAGAGTTATGAAGTGCTTTGAAAGTCAGTGTCATTAATTTGAATTTGATTCTGAAAGGTAACGGAAGCCAGTGCAGGGATTGACAGAATAGCGAGGCAGAGGAGGAGCAGTTGCTGACGTGTATGAGCTTCGCAGCAGTGTTCATTATGGACTGGAGAGGTGTCTGGAGGGGAAGGCCAATTAAAAGAGAGTTACAGTAGTCTAGACGCGATATGATGAGAGAGTAAGAATTTTGGCAGCATCTTGGGTGATCGTATTTTGGATATGTTCCTTAGGTGGAAGTGACACGATTTAATAAGTGACTGGATATGAGGAGTGAATGACAGGGCAGAATCTAGGATAACCCCAAGGCACCGGGCCTGGGGGGAGGGGTGAAAGTGGAATTGTTAACTATGATGGATACTTCGGGGATGCTACTGGTGTTAGTTGGAGGAAAGAGAACCATTTAAGTTTTAGAGAGATTTAATTTAAGGTAGCGTTGCGACATCCAGGTAGAGATAGCGGACAGGCAGGAGGAGACGCGAGTTAGGAGTTTTGGGTTGAGATCAGGAGATGAGAGATAGATCTGAGTATCGTCAGCATAGAGGTGGTAGTGGAAACCATACGAGTTGTTTAATTTGCTGATGGAGGAAGTATAGAGAGAGAGCAGTAATAGTCCCAGGGCAGAGCCTTGAGGAACTCCAACAGAAAGAGGTAGGGGAGAAGTCAGGGCAGTTTCCGTGGAGGGTTGTGGCTTAAAACCAGATTGTAGTGGGTCCAGTAGGTTATTGTCAGAGAGGAATGAGGTTAGTCGGTTGTAGACTAGGCGCTCAAGTAGTTTAGAGATGAAAGGTAGCAGAGAGATAGGTCAGCAGTTGTCAAGATTGGAGGGATCAAGAGAGGGTTTTTTCAGAATGGGGGTGACAAGAACATGTTTTAGTTGAGAAGGAAACAGTCCAGTTGAGAGCGAAAGATTAAATAGGTGAGTTAAGGCTTTGATTAGACAAGGATTGGTATTGCGGAGAAGTTTTGAGGGAATTGGATCAAGCGGGCAGGTGGTAAGGTGAGAAGAGGCTAAAAGCTTTGAGACTTCCTCATCAGTGACAGGGGTGAAGGAGCACAGGAGAGACTGGGGAGTGTGGAGGAAGTCTAGGGGGGTTGAGTAGTGTAATGTCCCTTCTGATATTGTCAATTTTGTTTTTGAAGTGCTCAGCAATATCTTGAGCAGAGACAGATGTGCGTGGAGGGGGTGGAGAAGGGGAAAGGAGAGGTGGAGAAAAGTTGTGCTGGTTTTTTAGAAAGGGAGTTAATGAGTGAAGTAAAACATGTTTGTTTGGCTTGGAAGAGGCTGGTGTTATAGGAGCGCAGGGCAGATTTGTAGCTCCAAAAGTCTGATTCTGAATGGGATTTGCGCCAGCGATGCTCAAGTGCATGTGAATGTCTTTGGAACGCTTTTGTATGAGCAGTATGCCAAGGTTGAAGTGGTTTGGGTCTAGAACATTTAGTTTTTATAGGAGCAAGCTCATTTAGGGCAGTGGTGAGAGTACTATAGTAGACAGAGGTAGCCACATTAGGACATGAGATGGCTGAGATATTAGAGTGAAGAGAGTCAAAGGAAGAAGAGAGATGTTTCTGGACAGCTCCAGAAACAATCTATGGTATCTCACAGCAACCCCTCTGGCATTTGCCAGTATCCACAGATTGCTTGACCCTGTGCTAGGGAACTAAAGGGCACAATGTGTGCACTTGTTTCTGGGCGCTGCTGTGCACCTCATACCAGATTCATAGTCCATCATGAGGCACAGAGCACAATTCTGGTGGGTACAAGGACAGGGCTCCTTAGCACCTGGTGCCCACTAACACTCATTTAATTAACTGTCTGAATAACACATGTTATAGAGCAGGATGCGGAGACACCCAAGTGCCAGGATGTGAACGACAGGCCTCCTTGCTCCCTCTCACCATCATCAACTGCTTACATCAGTGTCTGAATGACCATCAAGTTTGAGGGTTTGTTGAGGTGAAATTGGTGCATCTGGGAGCAAAGAGACCTTCTTCTAGTGCAAAGTGGCACGAGTGCAAACATGCAAATACAGGATGGTTACACCGATGATTTGCACCTTGCTCTTTGTAAATATTTGTCTTTGTTTCTGGACATTCTGGACAGCTCCATTGTGTGCCAGTTAAGTAATTACTTATATACTTACTATGCAAGGATGAAAAGCAAAAAGGACAGTCTTAAGAATGAAAAGTGGGGGTTTAAAAATGTCTAAAACACTGACTTTATAAAGTAATCAAAACTTCTCAATTTTGGAGATCCCCAGTGGGTAAGAGAAAGACAAAACTAAAATGGTAATTGGATGGAAACAGCAGAGGCAGAGAAAAAGAAACAGGAGGTGTTCGTGCCTACCAGGTTATGTTTCTCAATCTACGAATAAAGAAAGCAGATTAGAAAAGATGCTGAGGCTTCATGTTCTCATGATTTGGCAAGTTGACCACCTTTGCAGAGTTGGTGAGTTGGAACTAAATATTATACTTAATTGTTAGAGACATGAATGGTTTCATCATAAAACAATGTTATTTACATTTATGATCCCTCTGGCAAATGCATGAATGGTGCAGAGGTCAATGTCAGAACTGGGGTAGAAGATGTCCCTTGCTGTTTGATTAATGGAAGAGGTGTTTGAGCCTCAATAATGCCTCTCAAATTGGTCATTGACAAGGGAGTTGAGGAACCATGATTGTTGTTACAGAATGATCTACCCAGAATTTCATGTCATGAGAGATATTTTTTTACACCACAACCTGGTTAGTAAAGTACTAACTGATTAGCTTGTTTTGTATAGAAATCACAAGTTCCAATTATCCAGTTAAATCCAGTTCTAGTAAAACGTTTTACCATGCCATGGGACAGTAATGTCCCTGAGAGAAAGCAGATTTCCTGGGTCAAGTCTGAGTAAGAGTAATTATATAATGGAGCTGCCTCAACACGATGCAAGTCTCATGTGAACTACTGGTCAGTGGTCACCAACCTGAGATCCTCTTGTAGATAACACCTAAAGAAAACTTGCATGGCTGAAAGACAAAACCAAAGAAATGGTGTCCTAGTCAGTAACGTTTACCACTGTTCAATGCTGCCCCATGACATTTTTACCATTGAAATTCTCTCAGGAAGACCCATTACACCCAAAAATGTGATGAAGTGATTAGTGTTTTATCTGAAGTGGTTCTCACAGAGACCCCCAAAGCATTCAAAATGCTGTGTTGGTCATAACCGTTACAAGATGTGGTTTTCATTCAATGTTTTGTTCCTAGATTGCCTTTTTCTAATAGCACTTCAAAAAGTTCTGCTTTTATACTCTCTGGTCAACAAAGCCCTCGAAGTAATGAAGTAAAGGGAAGTAATAAAACATTTACACAAGACCACAGCAGGTCAGACTAATCCATTATGCGCCTGTAAATATTAATGTACATGTTTAATACTGAACACTGCAAAAATGCTAAAGGCATCCACTTAATTATGAGTGCCCTGTCTAACTCTGTCTTTCTCACAAGATAAATTGGGCATTATTTGTCTAGCATATTGTTAAGCTGCAATGCTAATTTAGCACAAACTATTACAGGAACTAAGGCCTGCTTACATTCATGATATGAATATTGGATTTGCAACTAATAGTTCAGTAGCTTACAACAAAGGGTGTTGTACAATTTTAAAATAAAAGGGTGAAACACCGTCCCCCAGCTGAAACAGTCATTTTACTGTTGTAGCACTCGCAGAATATAAACGTAGGCTTTAATGTTCTTAGGCAAACTCTGTGTGCATTGCAATATGATCTGAGCTTCAATGAACATTTTTCTGTTACACTTCTCAAATGTCATTTTCCCAACATTTCCTTCCCAGTGAAGTGTGGGTAACGTTAGAGAAACACAAGAAAATGCATTTAATTAGAATGTCCTTAGGGGAAAGCTTTTCCATGAAGCAGCGGAGGCCATGCCTATGAAAAGAGTTCTATGATTGAGAAAAAGATACACCCAAGTGTTTGCCCTGGACATGAATGTTCCCTTTTATTTATTTCAATTTCGGTTTCATCTGTAAATCTGATAAGTAACTGGTAAAATCAGTTATTTCATTTTATTTTTATGCATATTTCATGGTTGAGTATTATAACATGTTTCTCCTTTCCGGGGAATGGCTGATTATTCACACATGTGCCACACCTTCTGAATCTTAAAGGAATTGTTCAATGTAAAAATAAAAACTGAATAAATAGATAGGCTGTGCAAAATAAAAAATGTTTCTAATATAGTTAGTTAGCCAAAAATGTAATGTATAAAGGCTGGAGTGATTTGATGTATAACATGTCAGTCTGAACACTACTTCCTGCTTTTCAGCTCTCTTGGTTTACAGTGACTGGTTACCCTGACTACCAGGCAGTAACCAATCAGAGACTTGAAGGGGGGCCACATGGGTCATATATTTTGCTTTTGAATCTGAGCTGAATGCTGAGGATCAATTGCAAACTCACTGAACAGATATATACCATGTGGCCCCCCTTCAAGTCACTGACTAACTCAGAGTTATAGAGCTGAAAAGCAGGAAGTTGGATTCTGGCTGTTTTATTAGACATCTGTTCACTCCAGCCTTTATATATTACATTTTTAGCTAACCAACTATATTAGAAACATTTTTTATGTTGCACAGCCTACCTATTTACACAGTTTTTATTTTCACACTGAACTGTTCCTTTAAGCTATTTACAAAGAAAAAACTAAATTTTTTTTTAGTAAATTTGGCAGCAAATTTAAGATGATCGTCTTATTAAGATGAGCACATTACTGGCCTGCATATGGGGGCAAAAAAAAAAAAAACCTGTCCAACCAAGACATTGCCAGGTATTTTCAGGCAGAAATTTTGTAGGATGAGTAATGCATCAGGCCTTCTAATATGATCCAATCCTTGGTTGGTAGCCAAAAAGGGAACCTATGACCCCTTTGGATCACAATCTAGATGGCCAAGCTGGGCAAAGATCTGCTCAATACAAATATTGCCAATGCATCATGACCTCGGAGGCAGGGTAAAGAATAGAAATAGATGTGTTGACATATTGGATCTCATTTTTGGTACACATCAGTCATATTCTTGCATCCTCAACACATTAGAGGTTGTGGATTGCTATGCATGTCTGTTGGCAGGGGAGCATTGTAGAAGACAACAGCTTTTATGGCATCACTCTCAGCATGTATCACAGTAATGTAAGATGGTAGCTCTCAGGGATGGGCAGCCCAGTTTAGGCGGAGAAATAAAATATTTGCTGAATAAAATATTTGCTGATTGAAATTCTCCATCATACAGGGTGAAAAGTGAAGAGTGGGAATGAGCCTGTTGATATCAGGTAATGATTTAATTATACTTTAGGCTTGTACATGCTGCAGCCGATCATTTATTGGAAACAGAAAAGAGCTAGCTGTCATCTCATCCCTTTAAAGTCGACATATCTTAGTAGAGCAAAAAGCAGCAGAGAATTGATTGTATATGTCATGTGCTTGCTGGGGTGGCCACTAAAGTATCTTTAACTTTGCTGTGATTTGGTGCAGATATCTGACATGCAAAGTGTTATACAGGTATGGGGCCTGTTATCCAAAATGCTTGGGACTTGAGGTTTTCTGGATAATGGATCTTTCCATGATTTGGATCTTTATATCTAATATCTACTAGAAAATCATGTAAACATGAAAGGGGTTGTTCACCTTGCAAACACTTTTTTTCAGTTCAGTTTCTTTCAGATTGTTCCCCAGAAATAAATACTTTTTTCAAATACGTCCCATTTATTTATTTTTTACTGTTTTTCCAAAATTTGAAAGTTTCTGGTGTTTCAGTCTGGCAGCTCAGTAATTCAGGTACAGATTTTGATCTGTTACAGTTTTGAAACATTTAGTTGATACATTTCTCAGCAGCATCTCTGGAGTATTAGCAACTATTGTATCAAGTCTAACAGCTGCCTGTAATGAAACCCAGAGATTCTGCTCAGCAGGGACAAAGATGAGAAATGTATCAACTAAATGTATCAATTTAGAACAGTTTATAGGGTCGGCGACCACCACTCCCAGAGTTGCTTTAGAAGGTGAAAAATTACACTTTAATATTAGAAAACCGGTGACACATAGAAAATAGAAAGTAATTGGAAAAAGGTGTTATTTCTGGTGATCTATCTGAAAACAACTAATTGTTTGAAGGCGAACAACCCCTTTAAATAAACCCAATAGGCTGTTTTTCTTCCAATAAGAATATCTTAGTTTGCATTAGTATTACAGAGAAAAAGAAAATCATGTTAAAGCATTTGGATTATTTGGATAAAATGGAGTCTGTAATTCAGAGCTTTCTGGATAATGGATCAAATACCTGTATAATATTCTAACCCAATACAGTGCTTACTGAAAATGTAATTGCTGGTTTAGAAAAATAGAATATATGTGAACATATGGCCAGGACTCGCTTCGGTATTATTTACTTTCAGTATTTATCCTACAGTTATTTAAAACTGGTGTTTGAAACACAATTAGCCTGCTACCTGTTTATTTGTAAATACAAAGTATATGATATAACACCTTGTGGCCCCCTCCTTAATCACAATTCACAATTCTAACTATGAAATTGTGGTTATTAAGGTCTTATAAATGACTTTTTGGGTTCCCACTGGAAAGTGAAATCAAATCTTCTGTGTATGATTTAGACAAATAGGGAGGAGAAAACCTTTTCTCCTGCTACAGATTTGCAGAGAAATTCACTGTTTTGCCAGTGGCATTTTTTTTTTTGGAAATTCACAAAACAACATGTGCTCGGTTTCTCTAGAAAAAGTTTCCTGCATCAAGATCAGCTCATCAAACATGTGAATTTCATTGCTGACTGCACAGTGTTTATCAGAGAGAGCAGGAGTTCTGCAACCAGCCAGACAAAAACACACATTAGCCACAATGTGATTTCACCTTTCCATTAAACACAAAGCACTTCTGCAACATTGCAGTTTTGATTATTTTCTCACGATTTGATACATTTTTTGGCGAAGCGAAATTTCTAGACAGAAGTGATGCATTTTACTCTGTGCATCCCCCTTTAGAATAATTAATGCTTTAATAGTGTATAACCCATCTTAAGTAAAGGTCCTCATTGAAAACTTCAAGACTCTTTCCCTCTGATACAGTTCAGTAATTATTTTTATGTCACCAGCCTAAAATAGGGAGCCCTGTACATGTCTCAGCTTTGACAGACAGCAGACAATCAAATCAATCAATGCCTCCTGTCTGAAAGATCAGGGCTCTTCCATCAAATCATGCCCTATCACAAAGTCTTGGAGAACACAGAGATGTTTATAGCTCTATAACTTTATATCCTATAGGCAATTTTATACCAGAACCCAATGTTTTAGTTCAGGGAGTCAGTGTCACTTTAACAGCAGGCTAAAAAAACCAAAAAGATTTCCATTCAAGCCAAGATAAGATCAAGTGCCACCTGTAGGCTTGATTTATCGATATATATTTTACTACTTTGAGTCAGTGAGAAGGAAAAAAGCTGCTTTCCACAAATGGAGGATCTCTTGCAATCTACGTTTTACATCTGAAAAGAAAATGGAATTTCCTGATACTGTAGCTTTCTACTGACATTGGCTCACATTGGACAGCTAAACTTTGGTGTCACACAGATTATCACTGACACCAGAAATTATCCTTTTAAACACAATTATCCCTTGAACCCTCTCTATCGATTGTGGGAAGGGGTTAAGGCTGAACAACAGCATTTCCTATTAATAGAGCTACGATTTGATGCGAACCAAGATTATGGATACAACTTCATTACACACTTTTGCAAACGCAGCAGCTTTCGCCATCCTGGAAGTCAGGAGAAAGGCAACGAGGGTAAAAAGCTACAGAGATGAATCTCGCCTGCAGCAAGAGACATGATACAGAAAGCAAATGAAAATTAACAGTGCACCTCTTCTTCCTTAACCAGTTCTTTTCTGAACTATATATGTATACCTTAGGCTTCACCACCTTTCATTTTATTTTAAACCTATATATTTCATGTTCAGCAAATGAAGCATCGAGCAAAAGACTTAAATTTGTACCATGACTTTCTCTTCAACTAGATTCCTATGAGCAAAAAGTAGAGGAAAGTCTCTTTCAAAAGAAAAAAAAAAAAGGCAGAGCTTATAAATATGTTCACCTTTAAGTCAACTTTTAGTATGTTCTACAATGGCTTATCCTGAGCAACTTTGCAAATGGTCTTTATTATTTTATTATTTGTTTTTTTAGTTTTTGAATGGTTGGTCTCTTCTTTTGTCTTTTCCCAGGTGTCAGATGGTAGTCGCCGACCCCAGCAGCCAATAAACTATTGCTCTGTGAGGGGTTTTCCAGATAAAGGTTATTTTCTGTCATTTTGGTCTCTATACCTTAAGTCTGCTAAAACATAATTTAAACATTAAATAACCCCAGTTGGATTGTTTTGCCTCCAATAAGGATTAATTATATCTTAGTTGCGATCAAGTACAATGTACTGAATTATTATTAGAGAAGAAGGGAATCCTTTAAAAAAAAAGTTAATCATTTCCTTAAAATGGACTCTAGAATAGATCTGCCAGTGATTCAGAGCTTTCTGGATAGCAGGGTTTCCAGATAATGGATTCCAAACCTGTACTTCAATTTTAATCAGGACCTTTATTATTCCTATTTCAGGCTCTCATTCAAACCAATGCCTTGTTGCTACGGTAAATAAAAGCCTAGAAACCAGATAGCTGCTGAAACACCAAACTGGGTAGCTGCTTAACAGAAAGCTAAACAACTGAAAAACCAAAAATAAAAATGGAGACCAACTGCACATTGTTCCAGACTATCAATGGCTACATCATACTAAAAGTTAATGTGAAGGTGAACAACCCCTTTAATGGTGAGCAGTAATAAGATCTAATTAATAGTGATGGGCGAATTTGTCAGGCGCAAATTCACTGCGAATATCCGCGTTTCGTCGGGTACAATTCCAACGCTGGTGACAATTTTGCTGGTGGCGCCAATTAAACGGACACCCATTGACTTCAATGCGAATGCTGGAAATTCACGTTTTTTTGGCGAAACGGGACAAATTCACCCATCACTACTAATTAAGTGCTTAATTATGTTTTTAAAAGTAGACATTGTTAAACATTTCTCCCACCCCCTACTCATTAATGAACTAGTTAAAGAATTTACCTTTGTAATATTGATTAAGATGGGTACATTTTGCTTGATCTAGGGATTTACCAGTAAGAAAGTCATTAGATTCCTGTTCAGCTGACAAGGTGAGTATTCAAAAGACATGTTTTGTTGATGTAAGGTATAAGGACATTTTATCCTCATATGGGCATAATACACTTTTTTGGAACTATTTTCATGACTGCCTTTGAGTTGAAGTTGCTATATTGCCCATTTTCTTTGAGGCATTCTCCATAATAGGACAACAACTGTTCTTGCTGCTATTTATTGAGATATTTTCAGGCAAGTAACACAAGCAGCTCCCACTTATACATATGGAAATATACACAGTTGTATGTGTTACCGCCTTCTGGGTTTCATTCCACCTATGGTACTCCCTACATCTAGATTGTATGTTGACTCCTTAATAATCAACCTGTGTAAATGCGGTGTAATATATTGATTCTAAATAAATAAAAGATAATAACCTTCATAAAATATACAGAGAATGAATGTTTTGCTCACACATGCCATCATACTAATTATAAGCCCTACTTATTAATAATGTATGACTGTGCATATCGGTACTGTGCCTACATTGTCTACTTTTACATTTTAAGATTCCACACAGTCAGATCATTGAACGAATTGAAAATCCAGAAATGGTCTCTTGACATCAGTTTAAAACAGGTGAGTGTTCACTGCATACGCTGATTTACAGCATCTAGTTCTCATACAGCTGCTTAATAACTCTCCTTACTATAGGAAAGGAAATTTGACAGCAAAGAATGGAAAAAAAAACAGATGACTTTGTCAGAGATATATTTCTCTTCTGGGGATAGAGAGAAATCCTAGCACTGTGCTGTTTGCATACCTTTACCATAACTAGAGAGTTAGATCAGCATTGACTATCTTTCATAAAAATGAGTTTTATTTCACTTTTCCGTTGGCAGTCTAATGGCAAATTAATTAGTTCCTAATAGAATTCATCCTACTGTGTATAAATATGATCGGGGCCTTTGTGCTGCACAAGTATGCGACCCATTATCCGGAATCCCATTATCCAAAAAGCATGGAATCCTCAAAGCAACTCTCAAAAGATCTGAAAACAAAGATTGTTCAATATCATGGTTTAGGAAAAGGCTACAAAAAGCTATCTCAGAGGTTTCAACTGTAAGGAATGGAATCAGGAAATGGAAAGCCACAGGCACAGTTGCCAATAAAAATACAGGAGAGGCATATGTGGAGGATTGTGAGAATGGTTACAAACAACCCAAAGATCACCTCCAAAGACCTGCAAGAACATCCCGCTGCAGATGGTGTAGCTATACATTGTTCTACAATTCAGCTCAATTTAACATCTGTATGGCAGGGTGATGAGAAAGAAACCCTTTCTGCACTCACGCCACAAACAGTTGCTTGTTGTAAGCAAAAGCTCATTTAGACAAGCCACAGTACTTTTGGAAGAAAGTGCTTTGTTCTGATGAGACAAAAATTTAGTTATTTGGACATAACAAAAAGAGCTTGGCTGCTACCTACTGTCCAATTTGGTGGAGGTTACAACCTGTTGTGGGGCTGTATGACTAGTTCAGGGACTGGGGTCTATGTTAAAGTTGAGGGTCGGATAAATTCAACACAATATCAAAAAAATTCTTCACAAAGTTGAAGTTATGCAGGGGTTGGATATTCCAACAAGACAATGACCCTAAACACACTTGGAAATCTACAAAGGCATTTATGCAGATGGAGAAGTACAATATTCTGTAATGACCATCACAGTCCTCCGACTTGAATATCATGGGAAATGTATGGGATGATTTGAAGCAGGCTGTACATGCTCCGCAGCCATCAAATTTAACTGAACTAGAGAGATTTTGTATGGACAAATGGTCAAAAATACCGCCATCCAGAATCCAGACACTCATCCAAGGCTATAGGAGGCATCTAGAGGCTGTTACATTTGCAAAAGGAGGCTCAACTATGTATTGATGTAATATCTCTGTTGAGTTGTCCAAATTTATGCACCTGTCTAATTTTGTTATGATGCATATTGCATACTTTCTGTTAATCCAATAAACTTTATGTTACTGCTGAAATATTACTGTTTCCATAAGGCATGTTATATATTAAAAGGAAATTGCTACTTTGAAAGCTCAGTCAATGATGAACAAAACTCCAAAGAATTAAGAGGGGTTCTCAACCTTTTTCATAAGACTAAGTAAATGTTTCCCTTGATTGCGAACACTGTTTTCATCACTGTTCCTCAAGAAACCTCAATAATTTGAGCCATGTTTATCTCTACAGTGCTAAGTTTGCTTCCTTCCTGTTGATGATACCAATTATTGGGTTTATTGTTTATATACATGACCTCAAACACAATTAAAGAGCTTAATTTATATAATACACGGACCAATTACATGTGTGTGTCTCTTGTGTTTTATCTTATTTATATAATAGCAAATCTGCAGCCTTTATTTTAATGCTGCTTTTGCTTAATGACCTTTTCCGTGGAAGCAACGATACGCCTGTTTTGTTCCTGAGTAATAATTATATGTTTCATTGAGGCTTACCCCGAGGCTCCCTTTGTGTACTGTATATCTTTATGCAGCATGCATATAACTTATTTATGAGCCTTCATAGCACACTGCAATTTTAATGCTCAGGAATATTAACTAAATGTATAGGTTGTTATTGCTTTCTAGATCTGCATTTTAGTGAAGTATATGCTAAAAGGCATATGGTAAATGTAGGTCACTCTATTATGTTTACCCAATGAAAGATCTATCTCTGTCCACATACAGTGCACAGATTTAGTCTAAACATATTACAATTTGCAGAATATTTGGTCAATATGTGACACACCAAGAAAGACTTCATCGCTCATCCCTAACCTTACATCCTTACATAAAGGACTGGCCCTTCTTTTGCAAGGGCATCACTAAAATATCCAAACCTCACTACCTCATTATGCCATTAGCCATACAAAGCAAAATATGTAGCTGAAAAGTTATGATAGTTCCACATATTGCTCATTTAAATCCATGATGTGAAAGATACAGGCCCGGATTTGCGGCAAGGCCGCATAGGCCCGGGCCTAGGGCGGCAAAAAATAGCGGCGGCATGCTGCCCAGCCGCATTATGGGGATCTTTGCTTCCCCGTTGAACTACACCAGCTGCGCCGGCGGGCGCTAGGACCGCGCGGTCGCCTTGTCGGACCGCGCGGCCTAGGGGCGGCCGGAGAAGAAATCCGGCGCTGGAAGGATATGGATGATCATCCTTGTCCCACTGCCTTCAAGCAGATTCTACATGTACATTTATTAAGTGTGACCACTTTTTGCCAGATTCTCTCCATACTCACTCATAGCGCAGGGCTCAGATTACAGCAGGGAGGAGAGGAGGGGAGAGGGAGAGGAGCAAACTGAGCATGCTCAAGCCCATGCCCTGGAGGTTAAGGCTGAAAATAGGAAGTCTGATACAGAAGCCCATGTGTACACAATAGAAGGAAATAAATGCTGTGTTTCTTTTGACAGAGGACTCAGAGCAGCATTACTTTGAGGGCTTTCTGGTATATTTATTTAGACCTTTCTGATAAAGCTTACTTAGTTTTAACTAGTAAAGCTACATTCATGGGGTTGTTCACCTTCAAACAACTAGTTGTTTTCCAATATATCATCAGAAATAACGATTTTTTCCCATTATTTCTATTTTCTATGCCTCACCATTTTTATAATATTCAAGTGTAAAGTGTCATTTTTCACATTCTGAAGCAGCTCTGGGAGAGGGCTCAACTGTAAGCTGTTCTAAATTGATATAATCAGTTGATACATTTCTTATCTTAGTCCCTGCTGAGTAGAATCTCTGGGTTTCATTACAGGCAGCTGTTGGAATTGATACAATAGTTGCGAATACTCCAGCGATGTTGCTGAGAAATGTATTAACTAAATGTTGCAAAATTACAGACTCTGCGCCTGAATTACTGAGCTCCTAGACAAACACCAGAGACAGGAACACTGAACTTTAAACTTAGATTTTGGAAAAAACAGTAAAAAATAAATAATGGAAAGTAATTGAAAAAAAGTCTTCATTTATATGTAACAATCTGAAAACAATTGAACTGGAAAAAAAAAGTGTTTGGAAGGTGAACAACTCCTTTAAAGCTGGCCATAGACGCAAAGATCTCATCGTATGAATCGAGGATTCGTACAATTTTCGTAACGTTTTTGTGGAGAGTCCTGATATTTTTCATCCGGCGGAGATCGGTCATTTGGTCTATCGGACAGGTTAGAAAATTTCTGTCGGCTCCGGTAATATCTCTGCGTGTATTGCTGATCGTACGATTTTCAGTGGGAGACTGTCACTAGCTTTGTCTATCGTACGATTGCTGTCAGGGGCAGAACATCGGATGATTTGTTCTTTAACTACTTTATTTAGTCGGAATGGAAAGACTTTGATCTGAATGGTTAGTGGCAGGTTGGGAGATGGGAAAGTGCGATCGTACATTGATTCGCCAGATCTTTGCGTCTGTGGCCAGCTTAAGACTCCCAAAGTTTAGATATTAGAATCTAACTGAGCACATGCTCTGCTTAATATGTGTGCATTTTAATAACAGTTTAGTTACATTTCACTAAAAAAAAAAAAAAAAAAAATAGATGCTACATGCAATAAAAAAATAAACTTACACAAACTGTTAAAACAAAATAAAAAACAAAGAAAAATTAGTTTGTGTTGTGTGTGCAGCAAATATGTACTGTATCTGGAGTGTCTTTACAGAGAAGAGGGAGAGATCTTTGCACAGACAGAAGGAACTGAAGAGGTTTTGTTTGAAGATCCTTTCTTATATATTCCCTGTATAGACACAGTGCTGATTATTATAACTCTCACTTCCATGCCAAACCTTTTCTTTTCAAACTTCAAAAAAAAGTATTTCTTTGCTTGAAAAAGCAACCAACAAGATACTTTTCTTGGTTACCAAACAGACATGGCATATTTGTGTTATAATTAAAAGTTACACAGGGAATTATGCATCCCACCCTACAAAAAATATAAGCATATTAAAAGCCCAAAGGGACTTTGCAACCATATAAAGGCATAAGGTTGTAGTGCCAATGGTATTTTAAAGGTCTTGTGACTTTAAATAGCCAACAATTTGTATTGTACAATACAAAAAAGTTTGTATGGGGATCTCTATCAGGCCTCCCAACCAAAAATAAGGCAGATGTTGATTGAGCAGGTTTATAAATCCTGTTGGGGTAAGGAGCTATGGGCATATGAGCGAAACATCCGCTTGTTTGTTAACTTTGCCTAAAAAGCATATCTTGTAGGGGCAGATATATCTAAGTTAATTTTTTTGCCCGAATAGCGCATTAGATCGAATTTGGTTTGAAGTTTTTCCAAAAAAAAAAAAAAAACAACTTTGATTATTCAAAGCCCACCAATTGACTCCAAATAGGTTCTAGGAGGTTCCCCGTGGGCTAAAACAGCAATTTGGGAGGTTTTAGATGGCGAATGGTCAAAGTTGAATTTTTAAAGAGAAAGTACATGATACTTTTCGAAATTCGAATTTTCTAATTTTTTTTAAAATGCAAATCGAATTTGGACTATTCCCTAGTTGAAGTACACAAAAATTACACAAGTTTTCACTTTGAACTTTGATAAATCTGCCCCGTATATGATCAGTTTAGTTGTACATTCACATACACAAGAGATGTAAAACTCCCATAAACTCAAAATTAAAAAAAAAGGACCAATTTTTAAATTCCAGTGAATAGAATCAACCTGCAAATTCGAATCGTGTTTTTTTTTTTTTTTTTTTTAGAAAAAACAAAATCCAATTTGATTGTTGGAGGTCCCCCATAGGCTAAAACACAAATTTGGCAAGTTTTAGCTGGCCAATAGTTTAATTCTTAAAGGGACAGTACATGATAATTTCCAAAATTCGAATTTCAAATTTTTTAAACTCAAATCAAATTTGGACTATTCTCTAGTCGAATTACACTAAAATAAACTCAAAATTGGACTCCTGATAAATCTGCCCCATGTGTTATGTGTATATGTTATAGTATTGAATCCTTTCCTACCATATAAACCAATGTCAGAGTTATGTCACATCTTGCACTTTTATTATCCTGAATCTTTTCTCAGAATAAACACATCCACCTGCAGTACTTGCACGTGTTACAACAATCAAACATTAGTTGGACCACAACACATACAGTGCAGGGCACCGAGTTTAAATGCAAATAGGACTACTACACAGTTTATCTGGTTATTAAACAGAACTCAAAGAGCACTTGAAAAGCAGTTTGTTCCATTTAAGGAAAGAAAGAGAAGAAGAGAGAAAGAGACACCTAACAGAATGAAATACACATTGAAAAATATTCTCAATAAATATTTTAGGGCCAAAGTGCCAACATCTTGATGAAACTCTTAGAGGATTACACAGTGTTCATACATAATTAATATTCAGCTCAGAGTGCCATTGATAGCTATCTGCTGTTCTGCTTGCATTTTAGCCCTACTTTGTTTGACAGTTTCTGTTATGAAACAATTGATTCCAAGAGTGTTTCTGGAACAGTAGCTACTGTACAGTATGTTGTAAGAAATAGCTTTTTGAATGTTTAAAATGCAACAGCAGTTTGAAATTCCAAAACATTTGAACTTTTTATTTCATGATCCCGTTCACTGGGATCCATTTTAATTTTTTTTTTATTTTTTATTTATGAGATGTAATAAATGATTACAGAAATGTAACGAAGACCGCAAATAACCCAGGCCAAGATAGGCATGCTGCATTTTCATTTTGTTACACAGCTTGTGAGTGATTTATCAAAGTTTGAATAAAATGACCACAATTCAAATTTTTTTTTGCAAAAAAAAAAAAAATCAAACTTGAAAAAATCAAATGGAAAAATTTGCCATGTAAAAGCTTGCAAGTTCATATAGAAGTAAATGGGAGCTGTCCTAGGCATAATTCTAGCCATTTTTTTCAATTCGAGATTTTACTTTATAAACTCACAATTGTATCAAATTGAATTATTCTTGGATTTTTTAATAAATAGGCAAACCTCTAAAACCTCACAAATTAATGTTTTGCTCATGTTAAAGTGCAGAAATATAGCACAGGTATGGGACCTGTTATCCAGAATGCTCAGGACCTAGGGGTTTCCTGATAATGGATCTTCATATCAAGTCTACTAGAAAATGATTTACTGTAAACATTAAATTAACCCAAGAAGCTGTTTTTGCTTTCAATAAGAATTAATTATATCTTCGTTTGGATCAAGGCAATGTATGGTTTATTATCCCGCTGTTTCTAACATAGCATAATAAATATGCTCCTAACTATCACTGACACTTAAGGCCATCAAAGAAAGTAGCTGAAGTCTGTCTAGCAGAATACAATTGTCTAAATTCATAGAAACAAGAAAAAAAATAGAAAAAATTAAATTGCAAAAATGCAAATATATTTTTTTTTCTAATAAAGATCCACTTTACAGTATATGGCTTTATACACAGCTATATATGAGGGAAACCTTTCTTATGTAAAATAGAAAGCTTGCTGTCAAGAATCGTATTTGCAGTTGCTGGAATCATTATTTGTTATATAGCTAAACATGCATAAACATTGCAAATTTTGCTGCTCCTTGCACTTTAGTATCCCAATATTTTGACAGACCCGAAACACAATGAAAATAATTAATGTATGTATGTTATTTATTTACATGGAGTTTTTGACGTCTTGCAGCATGTATGATATCAGTTCTACTAATCATGTCATTTGTAGTTGGTCTGGACCTTTTACTTCTTGTTTTTTATTTTAATTTTTTTTATTTGGTTGCTAGGCTCTTATTTAACCGAGAAGCCATGCAGTGGTAACAAGCCGTTTAAATAAAAGAGCAACAAGACTTGCGATGGGCGACTAAATTGGTCAGGCATGGATTTGTTGCCAATTTCCTCATATCAGCGCCGACGAATGTACCCACCCATACAAATTATTGATTTTAATGCATTTGGATGTATTAGTCACGCATATAAAAGTTGACGCTCGTGTCAAAATTGTAGCGCATCAAAATTATTTTGACACCCATTGATTCAATGCATTTCACAGATTTGCACCACAATAATCATGGGGGAAGTAATGCACATGCAGTTGCCTTCATTTTGTTCCATTGGCTGCAATTATGTCAAGTAATGCTCCCCATGCAACTGTAATGATGCAGCCACTTTGAGAAAAACAATTAATTGTAGAGAAAAAAAAACATGGCAATTTGGATCCAAAAGTTAACTTTGCACACTGCACTTGTGGTCACAAATGACACATAGGTGCATATTTATCAAGGGTCGAATTTCGAGGGTTAAAAAACCCTCGAATGCGACCCTCAAAGTAAAATTCTTCTAATTCGAAGGATTTTAGCGCAATCGTTTCAATAGGTTTTGGGCACTTTCTATGATCGAATAAAAATCATTAGATCGAACGAACTAGGGAACCGTTCGAATCGAACGATTTTTAGCGATCATAAAAAGTGCCTAAAACCTACTGTATCTACAATGTCCCCATAGGCTAACATTCAATCTGGTAGCTTTTATTTGGCGAAGTATTGAGTCAAAGGATTCTTTAAAGCGTCAATACTTCGATTATTTTGAATTGTTCAAATCATTCGATCGAATTCTACCGATTCGATGGTGGAAGTACCCAAAAAATTACTTTGAAATTAGAATATTTTTGCATTCGAACTATTCACTCGAGTTTAGTAAATCTGCCCCTTAGGGGAAGATTTCTCAAGTGTCGAACAGTAAATTCAAATTTACGTCAAAATTCACACATTCTAATTTTAATCCCCATACATGAGATTTATCACACCTCGACCATGTAAACAGTCCTAATTCAAATATGTGCCACCTAAAACCTGGTGAGTTTATGTACAAGTCAATGGCAGAGGTCGTTTAGGGCCATTTGGAGATGTTAATAGCCTTCCTGACATTCAAGTTTTTGTTTTTTTTCGGGAGAAAAATTCTTGTCGCGCTATAGTAAATTTAGTGCACCTTACTCTACTATAAGCTCCACTCCCAGTACATATGCTCCGGATGAGACCTTAAAATCTTAGGGAGTGAGCCTTCGCAGCAATGTGGAAGCAGGGTGTAGTGTAACTGTATTCAGGGTGCAAAGAATTGGGCGCCAGTGGTTCTTATAACTTAACCATAGAACAGATTTATTAAACACAATATACAATCCGCAGTGGAGTGTACAATGAGCATATACAGGATCAACATTACAATGGATAGGCAGTACTCACAGCACCTTTGGTCAGTATGATTCTCCTCAGAGACAGGAACAATACATGCAGCTTTGAGGAGGTACACCAAGCTTTCAGCATTTTCACTAAGTGGATGCGTTGGGGCTGTTCTCATTTTGGCAGGTGTATTCGCTTCTTGTAGCTTCTTGTTTGCCTTCTTTGTACCAAAGGGTGGTATGTATACTATGATCATGTGGAGTGTTTTGTCTCTGTAAACATTATGTTACTGTCAAATTGTTCTTCTAATTAGTAAAACATTTTCTATTATACCACCTGAGTCAAATGACTTTTTGTGAGTGTGCAGACCTGAATTTCTGATATGTTATATTCGGTTGCTCTGTAGGGGCGACTAGGTTTTTTTGCACCTCCTATTACATATTTGCTTTTTTATAGCTTTAAATGAGAGTGCCCTCCACGTATCTGTATTTTCCCTAAGTGGAACCTGAGGGGAATAATCTACCCTAGGTCTGTACACTTAGTCCCTACTTCTGGGCAATTAGTACCCCCGGTATCTCAAGCTGCTCAGATAAATAATCTGACTGTCTGTCACTCCTAACTCCTAGAGTGACCTATAAAGGCGAGTAGCCTATTCTTACTAGACCGGACCTGTCTAGGTTCCACTCGAGCTCTGCCTGCTCAGGCTAGAGCCAGCACAAGATGGACACTGAAAGCATGGCTTCAGAGCCTTTTATATCCTAGCACAGTGCCATCTGCTGGTCACTGAGAGAAACAGCAAGGGGCATATTTTAGAGCAGGAATAGGAAACCGTACCCCTCCCAACTGTATTTTCGGACCCAGTTAGGTGTCTATAACACTGGGGAACTGCCTGCTAATAATACTGGGGATGGCTATTTTACACATCCCTACACCCTCTTTGTACTACTCAAATACGATTAGGATTTGCATTTTCTATTTTCTAATTTTCTATTGAATATTAGACATTTTAATTTTTTTTCCTAAATAAGCTCCCAGTTGAAATGTGAGTAAATTAGAATTTTAAAAAAAAAGTCACATGAATTCAAAATTCGACCTTTTATAAGAGGGCCTCTTAAAATCAGGAAACTCATAAAACTAAGTAAGTAAAAATAAATTATAGTTCTTTCTAGTCTCATATACAAAGGGGGTAGGTACAAGTGCTAGGGCACTTTGGGCTTTTGTGCTTAACCCTCATGCAATACAAAATGGCATGTTCTAGAAAGAAACTCTGATGCAAGTGGCAAGAGTGCCTTGTTCACTGGTATATAGGGTATACCTAAAGGGCTCTGCATGCAATTTGTGCCTGCATAAATGATGTGCAAGTAATGCATGGGACATGCTCTTGGACCACCCATGTACACACCCCTTACATGGCTGCCTTTGGTATGGCGCACAAAGTATAGCCCCTGCCATAGGGGCATTGTAGGCAAAATGATCACTGTGAATTCTTTTGGCATTACATTCATTTATTCTACACCTTTCATAACATTTAGCGTGCCTTTTTATTTTTAACTACTGTCTCCTTTTTACAACACTAACATTGATAAACCTGCAATTCCCCCTTTAGTTTGTTCCTACTCAATTAACTCAGTAGCCTGCATTTGAGTGTGTTCATATAATATGATATGGTAATAAGATATTGTAGCAAAATGCAGTTTGTCTCTTTGTGCCAACTTTATTATACAGGTATGGGACCGGTTATCCACAGTGATGGGCGAATTTGTCCCATTTCGCTTTGCCACAAATTTCCTGCGAAATTTGCGAAACTGGCAAAAAATTCACAAAACGTTGATTTTTGATGCCTACGACAATTAGCTGGCGTAAAAATGGGCGCTGGCGTCAAAGTTGACACCGGCACCCATTAAAGTCAATAGGTGTCCGTTTATAATCACCAGCATCAGAATTAGGGCCGGCATTGGAGAATTTTCGCAGCAAATGCGATAACTATACCTAAAGTCTTCTAAAACATCATTTAATCAATAAGGGGGAAGTATAGTGAAAATTTAATTTTAATATAAGCTTCTTCATACTGAAATAAGAAACTTTCTAAATATAATCCATTAAAAATTCTGGAATGTTTTTGAAATAATCAAGTTTATCTTCACTATCCCTACCTCAGGATCCCATTTTCTTCATTCGGTCTTCATGCAGGAGTTGGGTGTCAGATATTCGTTGACAGTTAGATCTAATATATCTTTTAGAGGGGGTCCCGTTCCTAGCAGATGTTTTAGAGCTCACTTAAATAACGGAATGCAGAGATGCTGCAAAAAGACGCTGAGGGGGGAGTGAAGAGTAACTTCGATATTTCAGAAACGGTTCAGAATGTTTAATTGATTATATTTCAAGACTTTTATTTCAGTATGATGAAGCTTTTTTAAATTTTCATTTTCGTAATAGTTCACCTTTAATTAAACCCAATAGTAGTAAAGATTAATTATATATTAGTTGGGGGCAAGTAAAAGGTACTGTTTTATTATTACAGAGAAAATTAAATCATTTTTAAAAATGTGAAAATGGAGTCTATGGGAGATGGCCTTCCTGTAATTTGGAGATTTCTGGATAAAGGGTTTCTGGATAATTCATAATAGTAAGATACTGTTGGTGGCTTTCTAGATTAATTAATATCCCACACTTAACACCAATGAGCAGGGACTACCTGCCAATTTCTGCATATTAAGGAATGTCAGAATTTAAATTTAACACTTATTTTAGGAATATTTCTAACTTTAGCATACAAACTGCACACAAAATATCTGTAGGTTTCTCCCTTCAGGGATATAGAAGATTAAAGGGTTTATGTTGTCATCCAAACATGACTATCATTGCTAGGTTAGAATGTTACTTTGCGCAAATTAATCTTCTAAAGGAAAATTGAAATGCATAAATCATGTAGATCAGTGTCAAACACAAGTAATGGATTCTAACAAAATATTTGAAGATTTACTCTTATAAATTCCCCTGCATTATTTATTGCTAGTTGCTTAATTATTTATTGGTAGAACATATTGTATATTTTTTGTTACGGAGCATATTAACGGAATGTTGCATTGTTGACAACAGACAGAAGTCAAAACGGGATAAAAAAAAAAAAAATAAAATAAGGACAAGAAATAAGATCTAAAAAAAGCAAAAGCCTACATAATTTATTAGGCTCACAAACTACAAACCCACTCACAGAAAGAATGGGAATGGAATGGATTTAAGCTTACAAATAATAAGCACTACATTAATTTCTCTCTCAGAGAATTGGCAGGGTGATAGCAAAGTAAAAGGATCCCATATCCAGCGTGCCTGCCCTTTCATTAGAGATAATGTTAGCCTAGTGGTTTCCTCACAAGCCCTCAGGCACATTCAATAGTCCATGCGTTCAGGAATAAATTCAGATCAATGAATAGCACAAGCAGATGTGCCAGAACTACCCATTGACATAAACATTCAATTGTTATCTTTTGAAGACAACCTGAAAAATATGCAACCTAGGTGGAGTGCTGACAATGTGTGGGTCTAAAAGTTACTACATGGGGATGGATTAAAACCTCCATTGTAGGAAGCCGTTTGTACATTGTATTTGCACATTAAGGGGGTTATTTATCAAAGGTCTAGATTGTGAGGTCTTTTCTACCTCAAATAAAATCACAAGTCAAATGTTTGCTCATTTATGAAAAAAAAACTTGAATTTAAAAAACTTGAATGAATGCAATCATGGGGCAAAAACTTTTATCTGCAAAAAAAACTCTCAAATTAAGTTTACAAGCGCAAACCACTAAAAAAAAATTGTAAATCTTGAAGTCTAAAAACATGGTTCAAGGGACCTCTGCCATTGACTTCTACATGACCTCGACAGGTTTTAGCTGCTGTATTTTCAAGCTTTTTGCAGCTTCGGGGCATAATATATCTCGAAAAAGTATTTTGAGTATTTTTTATCCAGAAAAATTTACGTTTTTACTGAAACTACACTAAAAAGACAGTGTCTCTGAGAAGAGTGGAGGAGTTGGCCAGGAAAGTACTGCAAGACAAGTGAAGAAATGTAAAAGTGAAGGAGCAGAGGAATGAACAGCTTTGAATGTTAGCATTAGGCTTTTACATGCTGTCCTTTGGTTAACAAGCAGCCATGCTAAAGATTTTATCTAAGGTTAAACAGGTTCCCTCTTAGAAGAGAGCAGGAGTATCCTAGTAGCAGATTTTAAGATTAATTGCAGTGGAGAGGTGGAAGTAAGGGAGACAAGTTGGTAGTAAATTGCAATCTTTAAAGGCATAGAATTAGGGCTTTGGTTGTTATTTGTTAAAGAAATGGACGTATTTTGGCAATATTGTGTTCTTGATAAAAGACCGATGGCGGTCTGAAACGTTGCCAAGTGTATTGGGGTCAGAAACCCATGTCTCAATAAAGGCATTTTAAAACAAAGCGATCTATGGCTGGTGCTGTCGATATCTGCAAATTGTGAGTAAACGGAGATATGGTGGAAACCGTTGGACGTGCATCAGATCTTAAGAACTGGGAGGCATAGGTGCTGACTGAGAAATCTAATAAAATATTGTGTTAGTAAAAAATTTTGGGTTGTGACAGTAGAAATAATATGATTAGAGAAGTGTGCTGAATTAACGGGGTTAATAGTCATGCCATCAATGGTAATGCTCAAAAGAAGGCAAGAGTTAGGTTTGGGCAGGAAGACCATGAGCTCAGGTTTAGCCAGGCTGAGATTGAGATGGTGTTGCTTCATCCAAGAGGAGATAATTAGCAGGAAGTTTGTGAACTGGGTCTGAACATCAGTGGTCAGTAAATGGGTGTGTATATATATATATATATATATATATATATATGGATGTCATCAGCATACAGATGATACTTGAAAAAGAGAAATGAACCCTTAATTAAAAAAGAGAAATGAACCCTTATTTAAAAAAAAAAACATACCACCTACCCTACATAGACCCCCCTCCCCAGCCTAGCTGCTACCCTGGGCAAATGCCCCCAAATCTTTATGTACACCTCCGTGCAGATTCTGTCCAGTGGATTTCACGGGCGCCATCTTCAGCCATTTCAGTAATCTTTGGAATGAGACCGGCGCTTTCGGTCCTAAAGAGTGAGTGTACAAAGAGAACAGCAGAGGGCCACGTACAGAACCCGAAGCACTCCACACTAAGCTCAGGGGAAGAGGATTAATTAGCTAAACTAATAGAGGAGGAGTGGTTAGAAAGGTAGAAGAGAATCAGGATGAAGTTTGATCCTAGATACCAAGTAAAGCACATCATCTGTAATGTACTCATCGTAAATCTATAAAAAATTAGCAACTTCAATACTTATCCTTAACCTGTTCCTTTCCATCTCATTCCTTATATTTCTCATATCATACTAGGTCATGCTAAAGGCAAAGCTAAAACTACAAGTTGAGGAAATAATATCTTCATATGAGTACTGCAATACGTTTTGCATGTTTTACTTAAGAGGAAAAAAAAAAGTGTAGTGTCTTTTTTCTAAGATTTCTGAGGCTTAATTACAGTCCAATATTATGAGTGTTTTTATTACACACATATATTAACTTTTTTCTGTTTAACTTGTATTTTAGCTTTGGTTCCTGTGGAGTTCATGATAAAATAGAGTTTATAAATACTCACCTTAAAATAGATGCGGAATCAAGAATCTTGACCTTTATTAATAAAGACTAATTATTACTATCTATATTTGGGGAGAAGAATTATATATATATATATATATATATATATATATATATATATATATATATATATATATATATATATATATATATATATATATATATATATATATATATATATATATATATATATATTTATCCATGAAGGTTGTCTGTTCATCTGCTCTCCTTTTCCTAAACCTAAGAGAGACTCGTGTTCTTAATGAAATGCATGATCTAATATCGTCCCTGCACTTCCCTTGCATATTATATTATCGTTGTGCAATTAGCATAACTGCGGGAGATCAAAGTGAGCTGAAAGGTATTGCTGAGAATGACCTATTATTATCTTGCAGATTACATTTTACGTGGAAATTAAATGAATTCTGTCAGAATGCAAAGCCTTTGAAAGAAAAGAAAGCATCATTGTTCAGTTTTTATAGTTTAGAGGACAGCACTTGCAGATAAAGGCACTTTTGTTTGCTAAAACAAGCTGCTGAATTCGAGCTTGAAAGAAATTGTTGTTTAGCTAATGCCAGAATAGCAAATGTGCCTCAACAGAAACAACAAAGATATGGAGGGGAAGAATTATTCTGCCAAGGTGACTGATTGAAATCAGGGGTTTTAAACAATCCCCTCTGCTAACGAGAGCACCCACTTTCCATCCTCAGCTACTTTACATAGTCGGCCTGCGCTCATTATTTGCCAACATATTCTTATACACAGGATATTACTTTAAGTGGTGTTGAATTGTTAATAATTTATACTGCATGAAAAAAATGAAATAGAAATGTATGAGTCACCTTGTAATTAGACATATTACACTGCGCATTACGTTAAGACCAAAGAACTATAGACTTATATCTAACACAAAGGAGTCAGTGGTGAATGCCTGTGGCTTATACATGTATGTCTATTATTCTGTGTTTGTACATATGTTTGTGTTATTTTATTCCGGTTTATTAGTCACATAAATTCAATTACCCATGACAGGATATATGCTAGTATTCAATGAGGATAAAAAGGAATAAGACCAGGCTCAATAATCTAGCACTTACGTAAAACTGGAAAAAAATTCTGAAATAAACAGTTATTGTCACAATTACCGAAAATTACATCTACTGCTGCCTGAAATTGTTTTTTTATGGGTAACTAGACTTGGGTAAATATCATCCCTTTTACTTGTATTACCCTAGTAGGTCCATATATATGCCCATAATGCTGAATGTTTCTTTGGAAGAGGTCATGACAAATAAAGAGAGAAGCAGGTATGGTCTTTCTCCTCCCAAAGAAAATACTTTTCACTTAGGTAGGACTGATGCATGGACACTGCCTTGGTGGGTTTATGCATACTTTGTACAAACCATGTAACCAAAAGTGTCTCTTTTTGCCAAATACAGATACGTTTCCGCTAATCAAATTGTTCCTTAAAATTGTATAATGAGAGTGCTGGGATAATTTGTTTAGTTCAGTATATGATATGAGCCACACATACATGCACCAGACTGATTTTAATTGCAACACATGGATATATATATATATATATATATTATTTATTGGTTTGTCACTTCACGTTGATGTTTAAAATACCTAGTTTTAAAGTCTTTACATTTTTCTGTAAGAATAATGGCACATTAGTTGCCGATGGCTCCTAAAGCTTTTACTGATCTAGTGACAATTTCTTCTCTCATTTTGACCTAAATATTTTTGTTCATCGTCACATTTCAGGGATATTTTGGGAAAAACGTGCAAAGCTGTATTGTTAAATACGATGAATGTTAATAAGTCTGACCGATTTATTCCTTTGATTTGGTATATGTGGGGGTTCATAATGGTGACATACTATAGTAAGGATCAGAAGAAATATTATTGTAGTGCACTACTTTATTCTTATGTCTACACTTTTGCCCAGTGCCTGGCCTAGTGCCGGGCCTAAGGTTGGAGGTAAAGAAGTCATGCTTCTCCCCCCCCCCCCACAACCACAATACGGTATATGTGCACATTGATTTGCGCACAAAATCCAGACTTTCAGATGGGTCAAAATTAGAAGAAGGCAGCCAGAAGAGGTATGTGCCCAGTGACCCAATGTTGTGTCCAAGGCACATGCCTCTTCTTCCTACCTCTAGTTCCAGGCCTGATTTTGCTATATTTAGTTTCTTCCACCGATATAAAACAAATATTCTTGGGATAATCTTGGGATAAACCTGCAGCATTCACAATCTGACATAACTTCAGGATTAGCAAAAAATGTTGCCTTGAACAGATTTGCTGCAAACGTCCGCATTCAGCTGCCGGTGAAAATTTTCACAAAACGGAGTCAAACGTGCGACAAATGCAAACTTAATTTTAGCCTTCCCCTTTCCATCCACGTCAATCAAAGGGATCTGAGCTGTCCCACTGTCTATATAAGGACATATACATAAATATATGCTTTATTCATTTAAATATACATAAATATATGCTTTATTCATAATGTGGGATACAAAGCTCCCATAATTTATCTGTTGGTGGTCAGATTTATGATAAGTTGTGACTGTGTTTGTAAGCCGGTATTAATATATAAACTATAGATGACACTTTTGGCTAAAACGCCAACATAGCGTAGAAGTAGATATCATTGCCAGTCGACCAGAGGTAATGTAAAAAAAATCCAGATGTGTTTTTAAGAAATTGGCTACATTTTTATCTATTGAAAAAGCAGTTGTTGCATAGGGGATAGGAGGTCCTCTAACAATGTAGTACGTGTGTGCTGCAGCATACTGAGCAAATGAATGTGATTTTGCCCTCCCAATTTTTATTGCTTGCCCCAAAGCAGAAACAAGGTGCCACAAAAAATTCCCTTAGTCTCTTGATTGATGATGATTTGCTGCACTACAAAATATTTGCGATTAAAAAGTTTCTCAGATTGTTTGCAGTTTCTGGTGAATCGAAAGGGGACAGATCCACTAATCACTAATAGTGAACCATGCTAAACATTTTCTCATAAACCCTGTGGCAGTTACGGTAAATACCTTGAGAATAGCATCTTTGTCTTTTTCCTTTTATATAATGGAGCTAAATAATAAGGATTTCTATGTTGCTTCTTGTCAGGTTATGCAGACATGGTTTTGATTGATCAGGTTTGTCATTTCCCCAAAAGCAGTAGTGGCGACATTAATTCAGCAGGCAGTGACCTGGATTACAGTAGGTGAGCAGCTCTTTCAAAGGCTTTTACACTTCTTTTTTTTTTAACTTATGTGATGCACTAAATAAACCATAATATCATTGGATACAAACATTTGGAGGAGAACTATTGAAGGATGTATTCTCACAAAAGACTCCCAAGACAAGTAAACAGAAGAGAGGTAAAGCTTGTCAAGGTATAATCAATAAAAAGTCCAGGAACATGATGGACAGATTGTACTCATAAAGACAACCAATTTAGTTCCTTTCTTGGGGGTTAGAATATTGATTAGTTGGACATTTTTCACCAGGCATGGATTCTTGTTGATTCTCTGTTTTGCCATCATCAATTGTTTTGTGCAACCAGGCCAATGTTTGCCTAAAATAATGTGATCATTGACTTCAATGCATTTTGCATGAAAACAATGCAGTGAAAATGCCCCTTGACTTTAATGTATATTGTGCAAAAAAAAAAGTTTAAAAAAAAAAAAAAAAATCACAGAAAAACCATCCACCGACTGCAATCTATTTTAGGTGACAAAAATGCCCATTGACTTCAATGCATTTTGCTAATATTTGTGCATCACTAGACATAAGCCATATGAAGATATCCCTAGTTACTCCAGTGGCTGTGTAGGGTAATTCCATTTATATGAATGTAGTAAAGACAGGATTAAGAGTAGATATAGCTATAGATACCTGTATAGCTGTAGCTAAACACAGAGTAGGAATGGGGTGTGGCAAACTAGTATATATTCTAGGACAGCTACAACTATAAAAGATAAATACAAATATATATAATATATGCAATTAGACCCCCCCATGGCATTAACAATTTGCAGTGCTAGGTATGGGAGGCTATCATTTTATTTATTTTTTCCAACCTTCCCTGCCACTGCCTCTTGTCACTCTATCTACAGATATAAGAACACTACAAAAGGGTAATGAGCCCTGGTGCCAACAGAGTATTATATAGACTAAATTGAAAATATGCTGTTGCACACAGGGTATTTTCAATGGAAAAATCCTTTATTGCATGATCAATGTTTCAGCCCACACTGGGGCTAATACTGTACAAACCAAAGAATAAATACTCACTCACCCTAAACCTTGCCCAATAACCACACCCCAACCATGTGGCCATAACCAAAAGTCAAGCAGTTTTCCCAGAAATCTATAGTGTGCTACCTTAAAATACAATAAATACAATGCATATAAAAAATACACCATATAGTTCATATATCAAATGTACATCAGTATGTATTTAAATCACAGCATAGAAATATTACTATTATCGAATTTCTAAAAATGATGAAAAAGAGCAATACTCGTTAAGTCCCCTTGGGGACACCGTATTCAAAGTCTGAATTCAAAAGGCCTCTCTGCAACAACATTTTAGATCAATCTCCTCCTCTTTTAAGTTCGTCCACTAAGGCAATACCCATAAAATGGAAAGTGGGTGGAGTGTGACCTTTTTGTAAGCAATGCTTATAAAGGGGAATCTCTCTCTCTCTATATGGAAAGCGTTGTGGGACCTGTTATCCAGATTGTCCAGGACCTGGGGTTTTCCAGATATTAGATGATCGCTTAATTTGGAACATCATAAGTTAAATCTACCAGAAAATAATCTAAACATTAAATAAACCCAAAAGGCTAGTGTCGTCTCCAGTAAGGATGAATTATATCTTAGTTTGGATCAAATACAAGCTTGTGTCTTATTGTTACAGAGGAAAAAAAATAAATTTTAAAAAATTTCTATTTGATAAAATGGATTCTATGGGAGATGAAGTTTCCCTAATTTGGAACATCAACCCATTATCAATATATTAAGGACAGTGAAACATTTGGTACCTTAAGCTACTAAAAATGCCTTCCCCTTTAAACAGAATTAAATATAGATGTTTTGTGATAGGAAAACATTCTCTGTGCCGTTGCTAGTGCCAGGCTTATCCAACAGTTATCACTAACTCGCCAGCGTTTAAGTGCAGGTACTCCTGAATCTCTCTACCAATAAACACTGTATATGCCTTTAATGCTTTCGGTGTTTAATTTCATCTTTGCAAATGACTATATTTAAGGATCACCACATTATATGTATTTTGTTCTATACCGGGTTTTGTTTCTAATTGATTGTATTGTAGCTTACATCGACCCTAGGCCCATAGATCACCACCCCCTGTTCACATTATATGCCCGAAAATATATTTGAGACACATTTATGATTAGGTTGAGACCCTGCCCCTAATGAGCACCTCATAAGTAGCTGTGTCAAAAGCAGTAGTTTACCATAATTTAGGGTGAACATTGGGGGGAAAAAAAAAAAGTTTATAATGGGTAACAGAGCGAGAGAGCGATAGAGAGCGAGAGAGCGATAGAGATAGCGAGAGAGATAGAGATAGAGAGAGCGAGATAGCGAGAGAGAGAGCGAGCGAGCGAGAGAGAGATAGCGAGAGAGAGATAGCGAGAGATAGAGAGACAGAGAGAGAGAGAGATAGATAGAGAGAGAGAGATAGAGAGAGATAGATAGATAGAGAGAGAGCGCGAGAGCGAGATAGCGAGAGAGAGCGAGAGAGAGAGAGATAAATATAGAGAGAGAGAGAGAGAGAGAGAGAGAGAGAGAGAGAGAGACAGACAAGTATATATCCTAATAATTATTGTTTAAACAGTGACATTTTTCACATAATGGGA